>WTSP01003688.1:186896-268244 GCA_025331215.1 Actenoides lindsayi | reverse complement strand
TGGCTCTCTAATAACAAATAATATTGCAAAAACCATGCTTTACCCTAGAAATTTCTAAAGCCCTTTATAAGCAGGAGCACAGAAAGCCATCAGTGGGTCCAGTTCTCTGCTATCCTCAGCACCACACCATGGGCACAGGCCAGGGAAGATGAATAGACTCCCATAATGAAGCTTAATTCCCTCTTTATCATTCCAAAACCAGCAGAGTACTGTGGGGATGTTACCACATCCAGGTCCTGTTTTACATCCTTGACTCAAGGCAGGCTCTGCTTGGATGCTTCCTGCCACTGCTCTCGAACTTAATTTCTCTCTCTGGTATCTCACAGTCTGCAAGGGTGCAGAAAAAAAAGAGGATTTATTCGAAGCAGAAAACCATTGATCCTGAGACTCCTGACATCTGGGTTCACCCTGCCTCAGATATGCACAGCTGTAATTTGCTGCATTTTTATCCAAGTCACAGAATATGCTCAGACACCAGCAAGCACACAGGGTCTGAGCCCCAAGCCTGGTTGGTTCTAATGGCAGGTCGTCAGTCTCCATGACAACCCAAACTGGAAGCAGCACTTAAAATTGATTTTCTTACTAATAATATCATTGGCATTCAAGAGAAATAAAGAGGCCCCTTACTGAAGGTTATGTCAGGGCTTCTCTGACCTAAACTACCAGAAAAACATCTTTTAATTAGCAACTTGCCGCAGGCCAGCAATACTCCACCTCTTACCACTGGTTGGACTCCATTGCCTCCAACTGCCACCAGACACTCTGACTTATCTGGTCTCACATTAGTCCTCTGTGGGCCTCAGTCAATAATGAATTAAGTTTCACTGTTCTGGGAGCCAAGGTACCATAATAATGACAGAAATGCCTTTATGGATCTACTGGATGATGAATGCAGTAAAACCCATTGCATATCAGTCAAAAATTCATTCACTTCTCTTTAGCAATAGAGAAGATACCAAGAGATTTAATGACAGAACAGTAAACTGTGCCCTAATGTATGAAAAACATTCTCTTGAGTGGTTTTGTGTGCAGTATTTACAGTGCTTACTTGCAATTCATTATTACTATTATAAACACAAATAATACTGTTGATGACAGTGGTGTTTAGAGGCTAGCAAGAAACAAGGCTGCATAAACACAAAGTAATAGACAGTCTTCTTGCTGGTAAGTAGGATGTATGTGGCAAGGAAGCACACAAAATCACTGAACAGTAAAACCTACTAAAGGTTCACTAAACCATCGTAAAGGCATGAAATAAACCTACTACCTAGTAACTTCTTTTCAAAACATGCCCAAGAAGACTGTCTCCATGGAATGTTTCAGTTTGTGTAATTCTAAGGCAACTAGGAAAACAAAATATCCCAGTCTTATGTCTCTCCTAACAGGACTGAAAATACACTATTAAAGTTTTCATTCAGGAATTACCAGGGAACTGATAACCTGTGAATGCCCGGGACTGAAGTTGAATCACCTGGTCTATAGTTCTATCCCCGAGTCTGGTTTTTTAACTGATACTTCTGTAGACAGCTGTGGAAGGGACAACAGGGTAAGTGGAAAGCAAGGAAGAAACTGTTGCTCTGCAGAGTAAAGTGGAGGTTCACTTCTTCAAAAAGTAGAGGACAGACATCTTATGTATAGACATCCATCTTAAAGTCTGTTTTTTCTGATTAATATTTGGGGCTCTCTTTTTTCTGCCCCTTTCCTCAGCACCCTTTGCACAGAGCAGCTCTGTGTGGGGGCTGTTTCAGAACCTGCTGATATCAGCCTTTGAGCATTTTATTTCGAAAGCTGTTCTTAAGCAGAGCCTTAAGCCAGGGATCCCATCTGAGAACCCAAATCCCTCACTGTACGGTAAGATTCCCAGCTGTACTCAGCACCAGCAAGAGATGACAGCAATTTTTGGTTAAGCAGAAAGCTTTGGATCAGGCCTTGACTCACACTAGTATCACTGAAAAAAAGCCCTCTCTAATTTTTAGTAAAGAAGGGAAAGACAACATGTTAAAACAACCAGACATAGCAGAAATAGAGAGGATAAAAGGCTTTTGTTTCTGCTTTTTCTATGGAATATGAATAATTCCCAAATCTATTTTGAAACATCAAGAAGTTCAGAATATAAGGAAAAAAAAAAAAAAAAGGAGAAATATCCTCACAATTTACCAGCCATTATATTACACAGCATTCCTGAAAAAAGACGGTCTTGGTTTATGATCCAAATTACAGATAAGAGCTGGCAACAAGCAAATAGAATAAGAAATGTTATTTTATATAAGAAAATTGAGAGAAAAAGCGTGTGTTTGTTATCTTGCTCAGAGCAGCCCATCTCTCTGACAGAAAAGGCGACATTTACAATCAGCTTTATGAAGAGAAGCAGATAAAATAAAAAAAAAAATAACAGATGAAAGGTGGTTTAGGGGAAAAAGAATAATTCTCCTTCTATCCGGAAGGCCAAACTGAGGGAAAGCTGCCATTCTGCAGGTAGCACATGTTTGATTTTATGTAAGCACAGGTTTACTAGAGGAGCTAAGGAAGCTGTAGCTCTTTCTCTGTCTCCCAACTATTGCTGCCTGGTAAAGTATGTACCCTTTCAATACTGGTATGCTGGAATAGATATACGCACCCCAACTCCACTATCCAAACTAGAGTAGCATCCACTTCTATTTTCTAACATGTGTTTAAATCTAAGATTTAAACAGAAGTTAAGCTGCTAATGCAATGGAAAATGAAGACCTGCCTATTCCATAATAAACAATGGTTCTCGTTCCACTGCAACAAGTTTCTCTCACACTATCTGGACAGGTAAAGCTAAGAAAAAGGCATAGGCCCATTCATGAATACCGTGCCAGCATTTAGGCCAGAATATAAGAATACCATCCTTTGGATGAAAGGAAAAAATATCTGGATCTTTCACTGAAACATTTGACTGCATCAAATAATTAGTGCAGCTATTGGTCTTGAAACGGATGCTCTTTTTATGTTACTCTACTCAGGCCAAAATGTGCCTATTACTCATTTTCAAGTAGTCTAACTCACAGACCAAACTGTCTTATAGACTCCAAGTATGGAGGTACACCAAAGAGGCAAAAGTTGCCTTTATATTCTCCTCCAGATAAGTAAGTTCTATGAGATAAATGGACCATAATAACTTAAATATTTAGTATCACTACACTGTTTCCCTTTTTTCACTATTAAATTTATTCCTGATAAATCTGCAGCATTTTTTCCAATTACTGCCAGCTACAACATGGTAGAATTTTCCCTTCTTAGAATTTACACCCTTAGGATGTTTGTTGCTGATGATACCTTTTTCCTTACAGTTAAGAGGAAGAATTAAAGACTAACATCCTGCTGAACATAAGTGAGTCAAATACCTCGCTGTCAGAGTCTGTCTAAGGAGTGATTTGTGACTACCCTTTCTCCACTTCTCATTCAGACAGAAATCATTAGAAAAGATTTAATCAAGTAAGAGTAATGAACTTGATAGAAGCTGGCCAGACAAATATGAAAATCACTTGACTTCTGTTAAAAGATACTGAATTTTTTGAGTTAGACCTTACATTTTTTATTGAGTTAATATAACCTCAGTTGTCTATTTCAGCTGAACTCCTGTTTCCCAACTACAAGTCAAATTGTAAGTCAGATGCCTGTCTACTACTCTTTAGAGTTCTCTGTATGCACATCGGCATATATCAGTATGTATACAGAACTTTAAACTTGTAGATTTGAAAATCGTTTTCATCTGCAACCTCGCTGCAAACTCGCTGCAAACTGCAAATCCAGAAGATCAGTTCTGTCTTTGAAATGCTGCCAGTATTTAGCCATTTGTGACTCTTCCGAATACATGAATCTTAGGAGGATCAGCAACCACAGAGAAACAACATTAACAAGCACAAAGCAGCAGGGCAGTCTGGGCAGTATTTGTACCAGGATGAGCATCAATTCAGCTTCTGAGATGCCAAATATTATTCAGAAGAGCCTAGCAGAGGTATTACAAAGCTAATTTCATATTTAGTAGGGATGTGGACAGAAACTGGGCATTTCTCCCAGAGGTGAAAAGCCAGTATTTGATCTGAAAATTTACCCTGTTTACTCTTACAGAGCTGATGTCTCTCAGTGCTGTGTGGACCTAAGTGTATTCAGTTCTCTGTGCAGTAGCTTCATCCTGCTTAGCCAGAAGCACTCTCTGTCTAGCTTTTGTGTTCTAATTAGGAAGTTTACTGGTTAATTAAGCACTTAGGAAGGAGCACTTGATATGCAAGTAAATAATTTGGCTGCTGAGAAATGCCATTTATCATACTCTGCCATTCCACTGTTTTGGGGAGCTGGAATATACAAAGAGGTAGCCTCGGTTGCTTCCACCTCATTTCTGCATTAGCTGTTTGGTGCAATCATTTAAGATCATCACAGAAAGTGAACAGAATTTTATGTGGGGGGAACAAAAAAGAAAGGAAACCCAAGATAGACTTTTTTGGGCAAATAATATGAAAAATTATATACTCAACTTGAAAGCCACGGTGTAATGACAGAAGCTGTTCTACCATAAGTCAGTTTTAATAGTCAGAGAAATGCAAGAAGGGTCCAATGCTACTCTTCTATAGCAGCACAGAGTATAAAAAAGAAAATACTTTGATATAAGCATTTATACAAAATTGCAATCAGATGCATAAGTGATAAATATGGTTACCTGAAATCTACTGTACTCACCTTTTTGGATGTCTATCTCATGGCAATTCTGATTATAATATTCTCACAAGCATGCTAAGGTTATTTATCTTATTTGAGAAATGCCCCAAATCTTAAAAAAAACCCAACGAACCAATCAAACCAACCAACCAACACAAAACCCCCTCTTAAAACTTGACTAGAATTCTTATATTGCATTTGCATTATTTGTAATTTCCTTGAATCTCTTATCTTCCAGTTAAAGGAAGGTGAAGCAGAAAAAAGTCAGGTTGACATAAGACTCATAATTTGACTGACAGCTTACAGAATAAGAAATGTGAGGGTTGAAAGGTTTTTCTAACAGAAAGGCTACAGACATTGTGAATAAATATAATCTGTGGCAGTATTCAAAGATAATAAAAATAGTAATAATATGCTACAAATAATGAAATATTGTCCTGTATTATTGATGAGCCCTCCAATTTGGAGCAGAAAGATTGAAAGGCTTCCAACCATTTCTGAAGGATTTGTGCCATGTCTTATTCTGCAACTGGATGAGACAGTAACATTTAGTAACTACCTCACAGTAACTACCATTCTTCAGACTCTCTTCTAAAATTTTGCCACAAATGTTCGGTTTGTCATTGACACATGATTTTTAGTAGAAATGATTAATTACAGAAATATCAAATTCTTATGAAAATGGAATGTGACACTACAATATACGTTTTGCCAGTTAGAAAGCATGTAGTCACTTATTGGGTCTGTTTCCTCTTTTGATAAAACATGCACTGAACTAGAAAGATGTGTATCAAACTTTGCTTCTGGTAAAATTTCCAACACTGGAGTAAACCACTCCCATAATTTCTTGACTACTTTTTGTGTTTGGGTCAAACACTCAAATGTTCTTTGGAAACAAGCATTTGATCAAAATTTGCTGCTGAATTCAAGAAAATAATGTGATTGTATTTTGCTCCCATTTTTCACCTCAGGACGTATTTGTGGTTCACTAGTCACCAGCACTCCTAGTCCAGAGTAGGTCATTATTGTTTAAGACATCACTTTATAGTACATGCCATTTCACTTCAAAAAAAGAAAAATACACAAGACCCTTATATAGAAATGCAATATTTCCGAATGGAAATGTAAGAAAAGGAAGAAAAATATTTGCAGAAAGAGAGCACAGATACTGTATCTTCAGAGTATGTCTATTCCATACATGAAAAGAATTCCTTTTGCTACCTCAATATTGTGTTTTCACATCTCCCGGTGTGAATCTTATTCTGGTTCTGTGCCATGCTGATCCAACCGCACTCTAAAGAATACATTAGGGACATTATCAGGCAGGCTGGAAATACTGAGGTGTAAAAACTAATGTTTTGCATCAAGGAATATATTCTGTGAAGTGCAACCTCTTCCTCACACTGCTTTTTATCACGAAGAGAATTATGCTTCACGAATATGGTCTTACTTTTTTAAAAAAACCAAAACAGATGAGTTACATAGAAGTCATTTACCCTATTCAGATGAATCTGTCCTGAGAACTATTAAAATTAAATGCTTCCAATTGAAATTGGAAGGGTATGGCTTAAAGGCAGGACTGAAAGTAGTATCAAGAAGGTCACTCCTACCCCTCTGTTCTCACTAGACTCAGGGTGGAACAAAGTGAATTTAACAAGTAGCATCACTCTGGCATAAAGATGATTTTTCTGTCAAGGAACTGTACCACTCCAAATATGCTTAAATTCAGAAGTAAAATCCTTCATTTTACCTATTTTTTTTTTTTTCAAATTCAAATGATGTTTTCTATCAGAGTGCCTTGACTTACCACAGACGTGCATGGTTCAAGAAAGTACACACAGACATCACAGTGATCAAATGCTTGGTGGTAGCTATCCTCAGAGAACAGAAGAGGAATTTGGTCTGTTTGCATCCTGAACGGATGAAAATAGTTTAAAAGCTATTGCTGATGTAACTGATGACATCTTCTGCCACACCTATTATCTAAAATATTTTGTGGCAGGACTTCTCTACCCTTATGATATTTTAAAGCACGATTCTTTAATTTTTGTCTACCTCTGAGTTGTCCTGGATTATTAATAAAGTAAACTTCCACAGCAAGAATAATAAGACTTTCTGTTTCTCAAAGGATCATTTCAAAGCATGATAAAACAATGATTTTATCACTGACGGCACTAGGAACATCACTGACCCTGGATTATATCTCCACAAGATTATTCTCGTAAGATTCTTCTCTCTGTCTTGCAAAACAGAGTAGTGAAATGTAAGTTCATGCCTTGCTGTCTCTTGCTAATAGCACAGGAATATCACCCTCCCTACCTCATACTGTCATAGTACAAGAATTTCCCTTGTATTTCAGTGTTTCCCTAATAAGAACCTGTCAATCAGCGTCTTTTTTCTTTCCAAGGCAAACTGGAAAAAAAACAAATTTCACCTTGGCCATAGTATCCAAACAAGATGTTACGAAACCAATACACTGGAGACTTGCCCAGTTCAGAACATTTTGAAGCAAAAAGGGAAGACTTTACAGCCAAGAGCTGTAAAAACTTTGTAAAAGTGGGTACCTAATGTTGTTACAAAATCTAAACTGAAATGCCTCATGAAAAATTATTTCCTTCTGCCCTCTCACAACTGTGAGTCTTGTGGTACCAGTGAGGGTGATTCATCCACAGATCACATTTCATGTCACAAAATATAACCATGCAAAAATGATTTTTAAAAAGTAGGAATTGAACCAAACTGCCACATTTAATGATGTCTGCTAGGTACTATTCTTCCATTACCATTGGTCTCCCTCTCTCAAATTGATTCATTTTATCCCTCTCTAGCAGTTAGTTTTAAAATGCGAGTGTTCATTTCTTGCTAAAAGCATCAAATATTTACTCTGTAAATGTACCGTGTGCACACAGTACTCCAAATCTTGATTTCTTAGTGCCTTGCGGTGCTATTGTAATACAATAGTAAAGACAACTGTAATAATAATATGAGAATAATTATAAAACGTATCTCTAGAAAGAATATTGTTATTGGTAGCTCATCTACAGTTAAATAGATCCCTTCATTTCCCCTAAAATCACCATGGCAGATCAGGTAGGAAACAGAAGGAAGAGCAAAAACTTTATACTAGCTTACACATTTGAGTCAAATTTTTGTCTTCCATGCTCATAACAGTCTTGTAAAATGCGGTCTCTTCTAACAGCTGAGGAAGATGGAAAATCCACCTTACTCAGGGTCACACAGTTAAAACAGTAGAGCTGAGAATTTAGCCCAGGTCTTAGGAAAGGAAGGTCTTGTCTTTTCCATGAACAAGCCCTTCAGTCCACAGTATGTGTTGTTCTGTGTGACAAGTCCAGCTAAGCAAGTCCTAGGTGCCTGCTCATCTGCATGGCCAAGCTTGCCACAGCCAGGAACACTCTGCCAAGGCACGTAGGCTTTGGCCATTGAAGTAGATGTGAATATTACCAAAAGCAGGGAATATGGATGTGGAAGAACCTTGAAAGCGGCAGACAGTGCTGGTTTGTAAATTAAAACACATGAAGGTAATAGGACCTTGCAAAAGGTTCCTCTGTGTTCACAAGAGACAGCTAAGTTTGCCTTTCCCTTTCTGACCACACTTAAGGATCTTCTCTCCAACAACACTGGCATTTCTGAAGGTTATGGCACCCATGTATGACATTTTGAAAAGATCTAGAAAAAGTAGCTACATGAACACATCTAGATTAATTCAGTTTCTTAATCTCCTAATAAGCTTCAAGTAATGGTTGGATTTCAGTTAAATTTTTGATAGTGCCAGGGAAGCTAAATTTCAGATGTTTTATTTAAGGGAAACAGAAGTGCTGACAGCTTGCATTAGTTGACAGACACTGTAAAGGAAGACATCTAATTACCCACTCAGGCTAGATTTTAATTTACATGAAACTTCAGGATCATTGTCAACATTTAAAAATCTGACTCAAGCAGAGAGAAGAGACCTAACCCTTATCCAAATGGCATCAAACTTGGAGAAAGACTAGAACAAACTCACAACAATCATTGTATACTGAACACCAATCAATCCTCTAGCATTAAAACCTGATCAGACCCCTTCTGCTTTGAATTAAGAGCGTGATCTCAATTTTTTATGAATCATCATTCTGTGATTCTAATTTTAATAGGTCATCATCATCTACATTTCCAAAAAGTCAGGTGGCTTGAAGTCACAACTGGAATACATGATGGTTATTCTTTCTTCCAAACCTTAGCAGAAGGTCCTAGCAGTCCACGGCAAAGCATAGTATCAGAGTAGCAGTGGAGTTTTTCCAGCTCCTTCAACATATCCCTGCTTTTCTATTTTGAAAAAAAGAAAGGGGAAAAGCACTAAAGACTGTGTGTTACACTCCAAAGCACAAGTGCACTGAGATACAACCTAAAGTTAAAAACTCAAGTGAAGGTCCCTCCCAGTCCTACAAAAAGCTTTAGAAAAAAAGCAGAAATCAGCAAACAGCCAAATGTTAACAGAACAATCCAAAATCTATTTATTACTGGGGCAAAGACCAAGCAGCTCCCACACTTCTTGATATTTTGGCTTGAGACCCTTCTGCCTGGCAGGATTGTGCCATCAGGACTATTATCAACAACATGAATTGGAGTACTTGCTGTCTATGACTCTTGTAACTGCTAAAAGCAGGGCAGGGTTGGAGCACGTGTAGTATACAGTGTGCTCTGCTCTCAAGCGCTGCAAGCTGCTTTATGTTGTACTTACAAAGAGTATTAACAGCCTTTTATATAAGACATGAATGGATGGCATTATCAGGTGATGGCACTGGGCAGTC
Organism: Actenoides lindsayi; assembly: GCA_025331215.1. Taxonomy (NCBI): domain Eukaryota; kingdom Metazoa; phylum Chordata; class Aves; order Coraciiformes; family Alcedinidae; genus Actenoides; species Actenoides lindsayi. Next base: position 258,753 of record WTSP01003688.1, on the reverse strand, counting down.
TCAGGAGCACAGAAGATGTGACATAGCATAAAGCAGAGCCTGATGATTTTTGTCTGCAGGTACTTACCTGTAATTATATATACATTTCAGCACAATATACAAGCAGAGAATCATCCCTCATTTACAGCAGGATAAAAATTATTTGATCACAATCTCCATATACTAACCAGACCCTTTTCAATAAACAGCATGGGCACTTTTGTGACTTTTGCTGAAATTGAGTTCAAGCCTGACCTGTTGTGCTGGTTTAAGCTGGGGTACAGTTAATTTTCTTCACAGTAGCCAGTATGGGGCTATGGTTTGGATCTGTGCTGGAAACAGTGTTGGTAAACACAGGGATGATTTTGTTACTGCTGAGCAGCTTACACAGAGTCAAGGCCTTTGCTGCTCCTCTCCCCATCCCACCAGCAAGCAGGGCAGAAATGCACAAGAAGCTGGGAGAGGACACAGCCAGGCCAGCTGATCCCAACTGATCAAAGGGATATTACAGACCATATGACGTCATGCTCAGCATATAAAGCTGGGGGAAGGCAGTGGGGGGAAATGTTCAGAGTAATGATGTTTGCCTTCCCAAGTCACTGTTATACCTGATCGAGCCCAGCTCTCCTGGGGATGGCTGAACATTTGCCTGCCATGGGAAGTGGTAAATGAATTCCTCATTCTGCTTTGCTGGTGTCTGTGGCTTTTACTTTACTTATTAAACTGTCTTTATCTCAGCACACAAGTTTTCTTGCTTTTATTCTTCCAGTTCTCTCCCCCATCCCACTGGAAGGGAGTGAGCGAGTGGCTGGATGGGGTTTAGCTGCCAGCTGGAGTTAAACCACAACACCTCTGTAGGCATTTTATAATACACTGCTGAGTACTTTGCTGTATCTTTAGGCAGCCAGGTTCAATTTTTTTCGAGCCGCTGCACTAAGCGTCACAAGTTCTAAAGGATTTGAACAGCTAAATCCTGCTTTCCTAAGTGACTAGGCAGCTGGAAGCCCAAGTAGTAAAAGGCATTGAACAGGACTTAAAGTCTAAATCACATAGGCACAGACATTAACTCAACTCCTCAAATGCAAATGGGTACCTAGCAAAATGTTCACAAAGAAGCTACTGTCCAACTTCTACATTCAAAAGATGTTTTTGAAGATACTACTATGTAGTTTGGGCCCCATGTCACTTAATGATGTGACTTAGAGTCCTAAATCAGCTAGTTTTCAAAAATGTTTCTTTATTGCTTCCTCTAAAATGCAATTTAGAATAATATTTGGGGGGAGGAGTGCCTTTCTAACGTAACAGGTGTTACTTCTAATATGCTATGTCTTTAAAAAGTTGCATATGGCTGGGTAGCAACAAACTTCCCTTTATCAGAGATTGCAGTGAAATATTTATCTTGTATGCTCTTGTATTTGGATTTTAGTCTCTAAAACCATAATAGTCAAATTGTTTTCCGTATTCTCTTTGCATCCCTGGAAAAGGAAAAGAAATCTCATTTAAGTCAAAATGGTTTTTATTGTCCATTGATCTGTATAACCAAAATCTACAGCAACTAATTTCCCAGATTAAACTAATAAATTAAGATTGCCTCACTAGAAACCTGACTATTGCAAAAACAGGCTCTAAGGGAAAGAGATTTACTGAGATGAAAGAAATCTCCATTTTCCCGACATTTTCACAGCTCCTTTGGTCAGGATGAACTGACAGTTATCAGAATACAAGATAAAGATACACGATGTTTCGAAATGGCATCTAGGTTATTATTCCAGAGAACAAGCAAAGTAACTGTTATCAATCCTCGGTTCTTAGGCCAACTTAATTTCTGTCAGCAAATCAGTAATTATTTATGTAGCTTCTTTACAGAGAGTAACTAAAGGACTGAAGTTATTTATCACACTGTTGTTCTGCAGAGTAAATTCAAGAAGTATTTTTTGCTAAAATACAGTGTATGAGGATATGTGTACACGGGGAGCTTCTGCTGTCAGGGAGTGCACTATGGTATATTGTATTCTACCTTCAGTACAGTATTTCAAGTGAAAGTGTTAGTTACCAATCAGCCCTGGTCAACAGGAATTCCTCTCCTCTTTACATGAACTAGGCAGAACAGATAGACACATAAAGCTGTTGGGATTTAGTACATTGCAAACCAGGAGGGATACGTTCCACTTTATATTAGAAAGAAAATAAGCTTTAATTTGAGAGGTCAGAAAGTGACTTGGATTCATTTGCCAGTCCGAAAATCTTGGCAAACTTGCCAAATGACTATTCCCATGCTGGCTCCAGCATCACTTGGCTAAAGTCTGTTGCAGCCCATTCACTCTGCGTTAGCAGGAGGGCTGAGGTCCAGAACCCTGCAGTCTGTCCACCCATTCCCCTGTCCCCAGCCCTCCCCCCAAATTTTGTATACAACAAAAATTGGTTTAACAGCTCTCACCATCACCTACTCCTCTGTTTGCAACATCTTGTCCAAGGTTGGAGCCAGTTCCTACTAAGATGGGTGGATTTTCTATCTTTATTTACTTCCCGCCAGCAGCAGCCAGAACAAAATTGAAGAATCTGTTAATCTGACAGACTTGCCATATACAGGATTAAATTCATCGCTCTTGAGCAGTATGAAGAATAAATTGTCTGTACTATTCACAAATTTTGAGGCGCGAGATCTCCCTGCAAGCCAGAGTATCAAAAATAATGTGAAATTCAGCAGGATTCACTATATATTTTTAATGTTATGGCACTAAAAAGAATTTCTACACTTGTTAATTTGAACAGATATAAAAAATAAGAAAAACTACAGAGTGGTGAAGGCTAAAGTTGATGAAAAATGGAATGTTTTTTGAGGGGTAGATGGATTAAATAAAGAGACGGTGACAAGAACCTGTAATGAGAATCTGCAATAATTCAGACAGTCAAAATGACTGGTATGCTTGGGTTTTTTTTGGCAATGCCAATTTTGTAGCTAATTCATAGAAAAGAAAATCATATCAAAAACTTGAATGTGTCCAAATCACTGTTGTTGCTGAAGAAGGTCAAAATGGTTGTACTATTATTGCTTGCCCATCTGGATGCCCTCAGGCCCAGGAGATGTGTCATGGAGAAGGGCATGGTTGGACTACAGGAATGTGTGACCGAAGTACTGACTTGGTCCTATCTTGCCCTGTTGTTAAAAAATTAACATTTTCTATTTACAAAAGAACAGACTGGAGACAATATAGACACAAGTCTATAGACTATATAGACACAAAGTACACCAAAAGCATAAAAACGGATGTCCAGAGTAATATGTAAACTACCAGTAGTAAAGACTTCAGAAGTATAGTGAACAGCTATGAATAAATGGCTGTACAAAGCATAATAACATGCTAAAAGCTTTGAAGATATGGACAAGCTCTAAGACTGTAGGAGTGATTTTCAAGAGCTAAGAATGGTCCCTCTAAAATCTCTGCTCGTGTTAGTGACTCCTTGTTGTCCTTCGGTTCAAACATGCAGTTTATTCCAGTAAAAAGAGGCCAGGAGCTCCTGAGGAGAGTCTGCCAGGATCCAGAATTGCTGCAGAAAGTAAAGCCTGCCATTTGCTTCAATTTTGCTACTTGTTGCAAAGAAAGCATTAGAAACCATCAGTTATTCTCTGCAATCATGCAAGTTATTTTCCAGCCAGGATCTAGGAAACCAGCAGAACTGTGCAGAAGCCAAGCTAGCATAAATCTTGGGAAGTCTTCCTGAAGGCCATCTACATGGAGAGGGGAGGGAGGGAATAGGCAGAATATTATCTGGATCTGATTAAGTAATTTAGATGTGGCAATTAATGAATAATAACCACTACAGAACATAATAAGTGACTAATTCTGCTCTGTGCAGAATCCTCTATGTCTCTGTTAAACATTTAAACACTATGTACTTTTCATTTACATTTAAATTAAACTGGAGTCATTCAGTTCTAAGGCAAACGTCCATGAAAGTTGTTGGAAGAGTTTTCAGTACTTCCAAATGCAAGGTAATAATAGTATTGTCTTGCAGAAGTACTACATATTCCTGGAAATGGCAGCCGACTGTGATTTCTTTAGTGATCTAATTGGTATGCCATTGCCTTTATTATTTCATTTTGCTCAGTATGAGCATAACCAGATGCTGGGTTTTCAGAACAGGAAAATGATGTTTCAGATGTGTGAAAGTGAAGGGTTGGAAACATGATAAAACCAATTCCCCCAGGAACTGGTGAGAACAGAGGAAAAACATTTAAATGATACATGGAAAACTGCTGTCCCTGAGATAAGAGTACAAGCCTCGGGAACCAAACTACAGCCCAGTCAAAACTGATTTGAATTTAAGATTCATTACAAACTGGAAACTCAAAAGTGGTTAAAAAAAACCCAACAAACCAATAAAATCTTGGTTATGTTAAATTCATCAAGGTCCACTTTCACATAAAATAAGCCCCTGAATGACTATACATTGAGAATAATATGAAAAATAGTATTGTGTCACACAGAAAGGTTCACAAACACATCCAAAGATTGAAACTACTCACAGAAATACATTTGCTAGTGTGATCTTGCCTTCATTTTAATTATTATAATAAGCCCACGCCTGGTATAAATGATGGCAAAATTTCTGATCTTCACAGAAGGCCAGAACAACACTTCTGGCCAAGTTAAATCCCACTTAAGCTTGGTGGGGTTTTGAATTAAATTTAACTGTGGCACAGTCTGCTACACCCTCTGTTCAGAGTACATAAATATTGCATGGGATCTTATACTGCTGCCCAAATATTTCCTATCTTATAGCTTGAACCAATTTTCACGTCTAAGGTATATTGTCTCACATCATAAACTTTAAAGAATAAGCATAACAATTCTGGCTGCTTGGTTACTCTGTAATCAGACACAACACAGGGTAAATACACAGTGAGGATATGCTGATGTGGGGAAGCTGGCAGGGCACAGACCTGATTATTAACTGTCTGCTGGTAATCCTTGCAACATAATCCAATGTGTGAAGGGCTGCAGGCCAGCAGCTAAGGCATCTGTTCTATGGAGTGCTGATGGTGGGCTCCTCTTGAGGTTTTGTAGAGATGGGGATTTTTAGTCATTCAAGGTGAGGGGCTGACTGTTGTGATCTTTGAAGGGTGGAGCAGCTCAGCATCATCTTTAAAGCCCCGTGTCCCTCATGTAGCATTAGTACTGCTCAGCTTGAATTACAGCATATTCACCTAAAAGAGATCTTGTGCCACGACAGTTCCCAACAGCTGACCTTGCAAACTAACGTGTTTATTACAAGGTAATTTCTTTAATTACTTTATTTTTTTTCTTTCTTCTTTTTCTTCCTACGCCAGTGAGCCAGCATACTGAACTTTTTCACAAAGCAAGCAGTGTTTTGTGGATTATCCGTAAAGCTTAAACCAATGTAACTAAAGTGGTGTCAAGAGCTGTATGGACAGGCTAGTATTGGTGTCTTTGGATTATTCTGAATATTAAACCTGTTCCTGTTCAGTGTAAGCAAAGCCAGAAATTGCCTCTTCACGGGGAACTAACTGGACTGCCTGTACTCTGCCCATCTGAATGCACAGCAAAGCTGCTCCAGTGCAATTTTCTCACCAGCTTTTAGAGAACAGTTGTGAACATACACAGAAGTTACAGCCATGATAGGGCTTCAATCTATCCAACTCATCTCTCCTGCTTGTGAACTTCCCCAGAGGTGCACATGTATTCTCTAGGAGAAATCTAGAGGGTTTATGAAGGTTTTTTATTCAAGTGACACAAGGCAGAACAATCTGAGGAAGAAATAAAATCTGATGGTAAACGAAGGCTTGCAATGTGCTAGATCACGTAAATTGCTTAAACTGCCATGATTAGCAAATAAATCTATACACAATCAGAGCATACTTTCAGACATTCACCGAGGGCTATAATCACATTGCGAGTTATTCAGTAAGTCCCAGACTGGTCTGTTCAGAGCTTTCCACAAAGAACATTATCATGTTATCTAAGCCATATTCTTTTAGTTATCAGTCCTAAAGCTCTTTTTCTTCCAAATCTAATTCTTACAGTTGTAAGTGTATCCCTCTGTCTTCCCATCTGCAATTATTGTGTAATAAAATATATTTTATTTGGCCAGTATCAAGAAATACACTTTTCTATGTATTGCAAAACAGGAAGGAATGTTATTCCTGTCTGTATCATTCCCAAATGCAAAGCATCAAACCCATTTGTGTCTCTGATTTTATGAGAAGCTAAATCTATGTATTTTTTAGCTTAAAAACATAACTAACCTAGTTACACTTGTAGGTACCTATGCAACCAAATGAACATTTTAGCCTAAATAATCAGGAAGCCATCACATTTCCAGGCGTGTCAGGGAAGAGTCTGTGAAGAGAGAAGGTCAGGACTTACCCACCAGAGCCCTGAAAGTCAGTAGGATGAAAAGCTCGCACAAGACGTAACCATCACTGCAGGCTGCATCTAAATTGTCTGAAAGTCTAGTGCACAATACTGTCAAAATACAGAGAATTAAACCGACTTGAGCCCCAGCCAGCATTCCTGCTGGAGGGAGTTGGCTACACCTGTTCAAGGAGAGCACTTGGCATAGGGTATCATACTGACACGTACAAAGAAGTGGTTTAACCTTGGCTTACAACTTTCTCATACAAATCTAAAGAGCAGAATTGTTTCTGATTACATTTCAGGCACTTGATGCAATCAGCAGTATTTCTTCCTCACAGGACACCATCATTTGGTTCATATTTGGCTTCACCATGAAGAAGTGACAAAAGGTTAATCTAAATAACAGTTTCTGACAAGGAAAAAAAAGTTTGCTATCTCAAAGAGATGAGCTTTGCCCAACACAAATCAGCATGGGAATAAAAAGCAACCAAAACCACTTTTCTGATGGACAAAAAAGACAACATGTTTATGTTTCAAACCTGGCAATGCTGTTCTCCTACCTTCAATGATCCATAATCCTTCCCCCACACTTGAAGATAAATAGAAGCTTTTGATTTTACAAAGACTTATTTTTGTACTCAGTCTCCAGTTAAGAAAGGCACCTATAGCCCTGGCAAACATCTCCAGGCCTCACTAATCAGTGCTTTTGTTTTCTTTACAGCAAATTTAACACCAAGGTTGAAGGGAGAGTCACAGAGACTGATGACCTCCGTTTAATGACAAATGGGAACAACATCAGGAGTACCAGCAGAGGCTGCTCCTCACTGATTAAACAACCTGCTCTAAGCTCAGCTGAGATAGCTCATTTGTAAAGGTGAGAGGTGAATTCAGCTTTCATGTCCATTTAGTCTTTGATATGTCTACCTAGCCTAAAAGCACAGGCTCCAATTAGTGACATCCATCATCTATCCCACTACAATTATTTCACAGCAACCCCCTGATTTTTGGGTAAAGCACAGACCAGTCCTAGCTGGCAGCAAATAGATTGTCCTTTTCACATTTGGGGTATGACTTAAAAATAATATTTGTTGTTGGCAAGAAGTCTTTTTGACAGATATATCTGAAAAATGACCTGGGTTGGGGAGGAAAGGTGGAGGGGGGGGCAGTTTAGCTGTTGACAATAAACTGCTGAGCCTATTAATTAAAATGGGCTTTTATGGATATAATCATTATGTGTGAAACAAAGACGCACAACAAGAAAGTAAAAGAACAGAGCAAACACTAACTGACAAAGCTGAAAGGCTGCTGTATTGATGGGCTAAAACAACCATAGATAGCTGATCACAAAGGACTGATTGGCTTTTCTTTATCAATAAGGTTTTGAACAATTTTGGAGAGAACAGCACTGAAAATTAAAAAAAACCCCAACATGTATATTCCTCAGATTTTTTTTAAAACCTATACTTTACCTTGAATCACAGGCATTTGTGTTTATTAAGGCCACTTCAAATCGTATTTTTAAATTATATTTACAATTCAGTATGTCTTCCTTTGTCTTCCCTGTCCTCCACTTCAAAGTACAATAAAAGATATCTGGAACATGTGTTATCCAAGGAGATACATAATTTATATTCAATGATAAATTCTATATAATATTATCACACTAATAGTCTTTCCATTAAGCTAAGAACTGGCAAGACAGAACCCTATTCGCACTCAGTCTAATTTGCACCAGAGGAAACCTTGAATAACTTGCATCACAACAAATCCTACATCAATCTGAAAAATATGTTATTCAGTGAAAATGTTTCTGGTTTTGTTGTTGTTTTTTGGGTCTTTTTTTCTACTTGGGAAATCACTACACAATAAGCACAGCAATTACTCCACAGTCCTTCCTGTCTGAACACAGAAATACACAAAGTGCACAGCAAGAGAGCTCCTACTGGAAGCTAATGAGTTTACTTGTTCCTGCAAATTCATGGCATCATGGTTTTTTGTAGACCAGCCAGGAAAAACACTTCATGACATGGGCTTATAATAAAATGCCCTAGTGTGTATTACTGAAAACCTAAGAAATCTGAAATCACAGCTGTGCAGATTATCCAAAGAAAGGAGCACCATTTGATTTTGAAAAGCAGTGTTCTGTCCAGATCTTCTAGTATATTCCAAAATGTTCCTCTCAACTCTTTGATTTTGAGACAAGTGTTTAGACCGGCTGAGAAACCACATGCCTCTCTTCCCCTTTGCCCACTTTCACCTCCACGCAGGGATGTGTCTGCCAGCATCTACATCTCGGGGACAAAGCTCCTCTGCTCAATGAAGAGGTTAGCAACTCTTCTTTCTTTTTTCCACTAAAATCAAAATGCCTTATCTCCTGCCTTTTTACTGATCTTTTTCAAATAACAGAGCCACACATTAGATATTTTGAAATAATTTAAGTGCAGACCCCTTCGGCTTTCTTGTTCTACTTCTTTAATAACTACCAGTATGAATATGGTGCACTTTATTCTCTCTCATATGCTCCTAGAGTGTGATACCAAACTCTAATAAAACTCTGAAAAACAGTTGTCAGACCTCAAAATGGGAAACCTTGCTGGACCTTGGCTGAAAGTCTGGCATCAGGCTGCTACAAGATACTATGGGGAATGTCAAACGATGTCCCTCCTGCCTACTCAGTCCTAACCTTCAGGTTTCCTGAATCTGTGCTCCTCCCTTAATGACAGAAGAGCTCATAATCATGTTAGAAAGTGAGGGCTGAGAAAGCCCATTATAAAGCACAAACCACCATTCATTGCTGCACATCATCTCTTGGTAACTAATGCAAATGAGTCCCCAAAGATGTATTTACTGAACCAGACAGCTGTACAGGAAAAGAAATGGTAGCTTATAGTTTCTGCCCGTAGGTGATGGTAAAAATGAGTTGCTTTTCATAATTATAGTCGTGCAGATTTAAAAGCGAGGAGAAGAAAAATTGTTCTTTTCTAAGGTTTAAATTCAGAGATTTTAAACTCTTTCCCATCATGATGCTTGGCAATAAGCCAGATGAAGCAGAAGAGGCACCTAATTCATCTGTAATGCCAGTCTGTAACAATGGCATTTCTTTAAAACAGAGAGGATCATCAAAATGTAGTTCATCAAATCAATGTCATTAAAAAATGGCAAAATATGATAACCCATTATGCACAAAATGATTAGGGCTTTATGCCTCTAACACAGCTCTTTTGCAAAGTATCACGGTGTCATGAAACCCCAGGTTATCACTTAGTGAAACACAAAGCAACCTCTCTGCTTGAGCCATTTTCCACCGCCAAAGGAAAGAGTAAAGAGGTACACAGGGAAGAAAGCTTTTGCTCTTTGTGTCCCTCTCTACTAGCTCTGTGTCAGAGCACTTGAGCTAAATTCTCTGTGCATCACTTTCAGTGTTGCAGCCTCACTGCCTGGTGTAGATAAGATGCAGCTGTTAGCTCTCTTATGTATACTAAGTTTCTAAGGGTGGAAAAGTCATGTCTTCCTGGAAAGAAACTTGGTAGCATTTATCTTAGTGAAATATATAAGGACTGGAAACTAGAGTTGTGTATGTCATTGCTTTAACACAAATATAATTATCATAACTTATTTTCATTTAACATTCCAAAGTGCATTTCATCTTCTTGGCCTCCAAAGTGTTTTACCACTGACTGTGATTCTGATTTTATGAATCATTTAAACCAACACGTGCTTTTAGCACCTTTCAGCTCACCTGAAATCGTCAGAGCCACGTAGGATGTGGTTAATTTTCACTGAGACTGATCCCTTCCTGGATTAAAAAAACCTCCAGTGCTTGACACCATTTGACTGCTGCTAAGATGCTGAACATAATAAAGAGGATGTGAGAAAAGAATGGAAATGGGATGATGCACAGAACTGGCTAACACTTTGCAAAGTATTTCTCAGCTGGGGTTTCACTGGATTTTTTTCCATATGAATTTTCTATATAAATTCCCACTTCTTTGAGCCTATCCTTTGCAGGAACTTGGCAAGATTAGTAGCTTAATGAGTGGCAGCTAAGACAGTTTAGAAAGCTTCTAGGCCAGTTTAGAAGAAAAAATAAAACATGTAACCCGTACACAATGTCTAAGCTTTTGGAGAGAAAAATGCAAAACCCATTATTTGGCATAAGTATTTAATGTCCTTAACACATCAGTGCCAGTAGTCAACATTTACTTGGGTTTTGTTGCCTTTTTTTTTTTTTTCTCTTTTCTCTTCAAGTCTTGGCTTCAGCAAATGCTAAAAGCCAGCTGCAGATCATGATTATGCCGAATTATTTTACTGAGTAAACATTGGGTCAATCCATTTTCCAAACATGTCAACGGAAATTTTTCACATTTCTTTTAGAGGTTATCAGCCTGATTCTAAAGCAATTATAGTCATGACAGTGATGCTCCAACTGTATCATATTTTTCTTTATATTTTTAGCAGCAGTTTGACTGAAAAAGTCTGAAAAATCCCCAAGGCAACTTCCAATACTCCTCTTCTGACCTTATTTTGCCAAACTTAATTAAAACCAGAAAGCAAAACGTTACTTACTTCTATACTGGTTTTTGTTCTTGTCATGTACTAATTTAAAGACAAAGGAAGCTGATGCCTTAACAGTCACAAATCTTAAGTCATTTCATCAATAAGTGGTTCAAAGTCTAGCAGCTGATTTGAGAGCAGGTTCTGAATGAGTGATAAAGGTTCTGTGTCACTTTAACAACAGCTTTAGCTACTGCTTTTTAATGTACGCTGTGGACATTCATTCTCTGAACTACCTCTGGAGCCAGTCTTGCTCTTCTTTTCCCCAGTTGTTTCCATTCACATCTATTGCAACTCTCCTGCCTTCATTAGCAGGTGAAACCCGGGCTTTTAAACTGTAGGATGGTGATTTTGGAAGTCCCAGTCTCTGAACATAGCAGGTGGTAAATAATACAGCGTGTGGGCAAGAAGTATGGCTCATGAAAACGAAAGGAGAAGCTCTGAGGAAACCTGAAGATGTTTTTGAATAGGAGATTTTGCTGATGGATGTCCCCAGGACAGATGTCCAAACCTGGCAGGCTGAACTACACAGACGGCAGGCAGAGCCCTTAGGTGCAAAGAATTGTTTCTCTGCTAATGCACTGCTGGGCATAGAATTGTGCCCTGATCTGTAATGGAAATGATGTCTTTCAAAACAGGCAGAGCAAACCAGATCTACTTATTCTAGGAGTAATTGGCATGCACTATAAAGGAAAAAAAAAAGCTGTTTAAAATATAATTTCAGCTGTCCTCCAGCTCTTGCCTTGAGGGAAGGAGAATTCTAAGACTTACATGCAATTTTCCCTTATTTTGAGCAATACTTCATTTTGGTTTAAAAATTATTTTCAGTCCACATTAATCTGGTGGGCTCCCAGTTTTTCTGCTAAAATGTAGTTAACACTAGAAATAGAAAGGAAACCGCATTTGGTATGTTCCAGTAGAAAGAAGTGGATGAGAAGTTTCATTTCTCATATTTTCAGGTTTTGATTCAGCTTTAAAGACATTTTATTTTGATTGTAATTAGTACTTTCCATTCATTCCAGACTTCTGAACATATTTGAAACTTTTTTTTTTTAAAGTGCCAAAGCTCCATGACAAGCCTGGCTACTTTGAAGCTTTAAACTTTTGTGGACAAATCTTGCTACATTATCATAAAAATTTGATATGGGGATGACAGTTGAAATTTTGTTGTTGCAGACACAGGTGTATGACTGGCACAATGCCACCGTATGCACCATCTTCAGCATAGGAAAAAGAAGGGGAAAAGCCTAGGCAATGCCAAATGTAAGTAAGATAAACTGATAAACATATTCTGTCATTGCGCTTTCAAGACATCTTTCTTAACATAGCTCAGTATTTGGTAACCAGAGCGTATACTTAGCTGAGAAAAGAGTGTTTTACCAAGGAGTACTGCTTTTTATTTTTTTTTTTATTTTTTATTTTTTAATGGATTTCTCTAATAATATAGTTGAATTATGATGGAATAGAAATTTAAACTGCAAAAAAGATTCCTGAACAAGTCCACGACGTGACTCCTCTTTGGGATGATGACCATTTTATTCTGTTTGAGCTGACTCCACTTTGGAAACAGGACTTGGAAGCACATTCCTGAATTTAAATACCTGCCTTGCTGAGGTTGGAATATGAATTTGTGTCTGAGACTGTCCTTGTGGTCAAGGGAAAGAAACCAGTGTCTGTTATCTCAGCCTCAAGAGGACCTCCGGGCTGTGCCAGGGGAATCATACAGTAGGAATGTCTCTCTTGGCACTGACTACTTCGATGACTAGTTCAGATGCAGACACCTAAATTGTCACACATTTATCACTAGGGGACGTGGAGCCTACCAGGGAGCCTGCAGACACAATTAGTCAGGAACAGTTGTCTCCCAATGAAAAATGCTAAAGGCAGACAGGTCCTGAGATCTGGGAATCATTAGAGAAGGGATTGCCCTCATGAAAAATCCGCTTCCAGTTTTGTACTATTTATATTTATACTTCCACTACACCCTGGGAGTTTTTAGGTACATCCTTGCACCTGCGGTACCATAAAATTGTCCTCTGGTGAAAAATACAGAAAATTGTAATGCCTATTGTGATTTATGTGACTGAAAAACACAGAAAAATAGCTGGGACAAGGATCATCTTTTTGTAATAGGTTGGAAGCGTCCTCTCAAGATAATCTTGGGAAGAACGGGAGAATTACTCAATTCCTTTCTAAATTAGATCTTCTAGCATATAATAAGTTATTTTAAGAAATACAGGCAAATTTCTCACCTTTATCCATTTGTGACTAAACTCTTTATTACTTTCTTAGAGACATTTAGAATATAGCTGTCTTTTACACAAAATCCCTTTCTTACTATGTTGGCAGTTTAAGAGGATCAGAAAAAAGCAACAAATAATTTACTCCCAGCTTAATGCTCCTTTAAATGACCAGAAAAGAGTTTCAGTGCAAACTACAGTCAGATCTATTGCTAGTACCCAGCAGCACATCATGAAAGAAGACATAGCTAAGATTAAAAATAATAATCATAAAAATCACCTATGGAAAAAAGCATCTAAAGTTGTTATTCAGTGGCTGGCACAGAAATGCATTCCCTACCTGAGACTAAGAATGAGTCATCTCAGCAACTCAAAATGAAAAGCATATAGAAGGGATATTGGAAAAAAAAAAATAAATAGAAAAAGAATTAGAATCCAAACATAAATAAAAATGATGATTCCAGCCAGGTAAATACTTCAGTAGATTACTGAAAAAGATGGGATTAATATCAGCCTTATCTCCAAAGCAGAGAAGTTAAAAGTACATAAAGTACATCTAGCAATCTGATGGAGTTATCAGTATAAAAATTCATGCTAGATGACATATAGGGAATTCAAAACAGACCTTTTTTTTTTTTTTTTTTTTAAGAAATAGAGGGTCTGAAAATAAACAATAGTAACTCAGTGTGTGAAAACAGACTGGCAGAAAGGTGAAAATGCAAAAAAGACTTCAGGTCTCCGTTAAAAATACACCTATATTTCACACAGCTTTAGAAATTAAGGCATGGAATGCAGGGTCATAGCATTCGGGGTGCTTTGAAACAATATACTGAATTATGTTGTAGGTCAGATTCCTCCAGAGACAAGAGATAAAGTCATCTTCAAAAACTAGAAAGGACAAATGAGAAATAAAGGCTAAAGAAATTGCATTAACTAGGCAGAAAAAAACCCCAACCCATATAGGTAAAAAGAAGAGACTACTGGAGAATATCAATGCATACATGCTACAACCTACATGACAGTGCCAGGAAGGGATGAAGATGCTAATGGCTGCTTGAAACTAGATGTAGATAAAAGTGTGACATACATGTTCTGCAAATTGCAGGAGGTGTAGCCAGAAGATCCTTACTTAATCCACCAGGGAATTAGTGGACATCAGTAAATTCTAAAAAGAAATCCAGGTCCAGACATCCAGTATCACAGGCTTCTTTCTCATGGCCCTGAGTCCAGGATGCCTCTTACGCAATCTTAAGAAAATGGATCAAGATAATGAGAATAACCAATAACTGAGAGAAAAGAGATGCCCTTCTGAGACTGCAGAACATTAAAATCAAAGAGAAGGATTCCCAGGTGGTGAAATATCAAAGGAAATTGCATTATCTGTAGAAAAAAGAGGATGAACAATGTGTCAGATGATGGCTTTTCTAAAGGTGTGGTTATAATCGGTCAGAAAGCAGTATAGTACCTGATATGACAGATTTGCTAACATCTATCTACCACAGATCCATTTAAATATACTAGTTGATGTGATGCTGCAAGGTGACAGCACCCACCCAGTGCAAACTCATGCGATGAGTGGTCCTCTCTGGCACTCTGGGGGTAAGTGGGATGACCAAAGCATTCACTCAGTGTGGACAAAGTCTTTTTTGTCACAAGCCATGGTGCTGCAGTGTAGACAACTATGGGATGCTGCAGGATGCCACAAGAAAGAATGGTGGCTTCATCTAGCTGTCACAATAAGAGAGAGACAAGAGAAAATGAGAGATGAGTGACTAAGAAAGGCTCTTGAAGCCTTCCCATTGAAAGTGATAACTTTAGGAAAGATCTCACAATCCAACTCAATATACTGGGCCCAGTTAAAGAGTAATAGAGTGAAATCCTATAGCCTGATTTAACAGTGCCTCAGGACACATGATGTCGGGCTCCCTTCAGGCCTAAAAATCTCTGAAGGAATAATGAGCTCAGCAAAAATATAGTAATGACAAAGACTTATAGGAAGTGGTTTTAGACATGAGAACTGAAGCTTGGAACACATTATTGAATGATTTTATGCAGGAAAGAAGTAAAATGGGAAGAGACAACAGAAAGATCCACCTGCCATGGGCTTTTTGTGTAATTATGTTAGATGGATCACAAAGGTCTCTAAAAGACAGGTCATTTGTCTCAGACAGAAACAAGAATGGCTGATTTATGAGTGAGAAACAGCAGGACTGAAAGATTTCTGATTTTTTTTTAAATGATTTTCCAATTTTTGTGAGCCAATTTTTGAATGAACTATTTTGCTAATCAAGTAGATCACTTCATGGGATTAAGACCAAGTTTGCAAACCTCTGGGCACCTGAAAGTGAACATAAATGTCTAGCTGGGTTTGCAGAAGCTTCTAGGCAAGTCAAGTAGACAGAAGTTCAGTGAGGTGTTAGGCATCTGCTAACATACTTTGGTACTTGGCAAATGTCAGCAAGTGCCTATCTGAGCCTTCAGGTTCTTAATACTCTGCAGCTCTGACCCCTGACAACTACTGGCTACTACAGCCAGTGATGAGCCAGCAGGAGAGGAAAGCCAAATATACCCTTCTACAACCTTACATTACACTGTCTGAATTTCGCCCACAGGTCTGGATGCTTGATATTATTTTGAGCTACACCATCTGTACAACTGCTCTGTGTAACAGTAGTAGCCTGAATTAGCCCAGCAATGCAGCTAAATCTGGTTCATTTTCTAAACCTCACAGCAGTAAAGCAAGTAGTAAAATGCTTCTGAAAGATTTTCAGTAATATAGACCAAAGCAATTCAACATCTAGAACAGCACATATGCTTTTGCAACAGGCAAGTGAAATCTTGGTGGAAAACCAGATAACAGTAACACTGACGCAACAAAAAAAGAACATCTGTCCATTTATACAGATACATATTGTGTTAATATTCCACATAAATCTGCTTAAACAGAGGTTGTTGTGATAATCCCTGGCTAGATCTCCAGATAAAATCAGTTAAAATACAAATAATCACAGTTTTTAATAATAAACTCTAACCTCAGAGATATCCTTACATATGCGTTAGTATTCTATTCTATCTGTACAGAATATATTAATCTATCTATGACATACAGTGGTAATTTATAGCACATCAGGAAAAAAGGGTAGCAAACATTCTAAAATAACAATTTCTGCAGAAGTACTTCTAATCAGCTTCAAAATCCACGCACTTGAGATATCCTTGAGGAATTTAATGTGCTTCTTGTACTAATGATATTTTTTCTGTAAAGTTAATGTAGTAATTTGCACATCATTTTAATGTGTTGGTACTGTTCGTTAAAGCAAAGATTAAGCTGCCAGATGATAACATGCTATTAAGTCTAAAACAAAATGAAGAAAAGGAATTATGTATTTTGACACTAACTAGGCGTAATTAATGGCCATCTGAAGTGGGTTTCCAAATAATAGTACACAGTTTGTTGACAGTGAGATGAGAAATTCCATGAGAACAAATGCGTTAAATTGCATTTGAAGTTCTTTAGAGATTTTTATAAAATACAAACAAAAACTATGTCATGGAAATGTCACAGCATCATAGAATACCAGGTTGGAAGGGACCTCAAGGATCATCAGGTCCAACCTTCCCTGGCAAATCACAATCTAGACAAGATGGCCCAGCAGCCTGTCCAACTGAATCTCAGAAGTGTCCAGTGTTGGGAACTCCACCACTTCCCTGGGGAGATTGTTCCAATGGCTGGTTGTGTGAAAAATTTCTCTCAGAAAATGTGAGCTTCCAGCTCTTGTGATTGCACCATGATCTCTGTATAGCATAAACTGATGTATCAACCAACTGCTAAAGGCTAAGCAATACGGCTAAAAAAAGTATATCAAAATATTTATAGGTAACCCTTGCCCATCTGAGAAAAGAAGAGGGTAAAACTTTTTGCAAAATACCTTGTAGTGTACTTGTAAAAGCAATGATGCCTACAGCAACGCCTAATAGAATTTTTTCTCAGCTGCTATATTTAGAGAAAAAAAAATGATTAAAAAGTGGTATGACCGTTCTTCAGCCAGAAGTATATGTCAAGAGAACTCACTGGGGGGGGAGGTTGGATGTAGCTGTGCCAGTATGTACTGAAGAGAGAGAAAAGAAACAAGTCTTTCTGATTTTGTTTTAGGCCTGAAGCATCTGTGCCACCAAAGACTGATTGCTGCTTTGTTATTTTCAGAGCAGTAGACAAAAGTAGACAGATAGATCATGTAAGCAGTTAGTCAGTGCTATGATTACAATGCAGCCAGATGTTAATTCCACATTTAAATACGAATATGAAACAAAACATACAAATTGCCACCAATTCCACTGCTTTTTCTTCCTGTTTATATTGTATAAATGCAGGTAAAAATGACAAGAGTGAAGGTTTCTTTGACTAGCTGTCAGTAGCTAATAAGAAGCAGCCAGGATTTGGGCCCTTTACTACCAAATGTATCAAAAGTAAATTATTGTATCTGTCAAGATGACAGACAATTAGCAATGCTATTACATGCATGGATGGTTTTCTTGTAGAAATTAATTTAAGTAGAGCATTTCTTTATTTCAAGTTTTGATTCTGAAGGTGTACACAAGGGCAAAGAGCCAACGGCATGATGAAAATAATGAGCCTGTATCTTCAAGCACAGTGCATTAATAGAGGAAATTGTGCAAGATACTTCAAGTTGATGGCCTTACACATGAATGAATGTATGGGCCTTGGATCTGCATTTTATACCAGCTACTCGGTTCCAGCAAAAATCTTCTGCTCTTTAGTTGCCAAACTCTTAGTCAGCTTACATGGCTGGAGTAATGAACAGCAGAGATATTGTTCATGTATATAGGCTTTTCAGCTC
The DNA here is from genome assembly GCA_025331215.1 of Actenoides lindsayi. Taxonomy (NCBI): domain Eukaryota; kingdom Metazoa; phylum Chordata; class Aves; order Coraciiformes; family Alcedinidae; genus Actenoides; species Actenoides lindsayi. Next base: position 240,741 of record WTSP01003688.1, on the reverse strand, counting down.
CCCTTTCATGACATATAATTTTAATATTTCTTTGAAGTACTCAGTTCCTCTTAAACTTGTTGGGTTTTTTTTAACAGCAAAATAATGCATCTCAGATCTATTCATCCTTCTAATTATTCTTCTTGTCAGGTATTTGTACATCTTTACCTTTTGTAGAAGTGCCACATAAAAGAATAAACTTAATAATAGAGAATATTAATAAACACCCTTGTGTGCCTGGCTTTTTCAGCTTCTCTAATCCACACTTTGTTCTCTCTTTTACGCAAGACACCACGCAAGACTCACTCTTTAGAGCCCACCCTATTTAATATCACATAGGTTGTCTTTGGAGTTGAAGCTTTCCTCAGATGCTGCCTCCCCTATCTTAATTGAAGTTATTTCCTCCCCTTGCAGGAATTCTCTGAAGAACTCAATCAAATAAAAGGGCCTCTGCAACAGCTCCTGGCCCTCTGCTACCCCAGACTGCATTTCAGTGAGGTGCCTGGAGCACACACAGGGCTTTAATCACACACCAGTCCACACAGTAAGCAATTAAAGGCTCCCATCTTAAATACTTTACTGGCTTCAGGGGCCTAAGAAACAGTTAAGAGTTGAAAGAAAAATCTTAGAAATCATCTTTAGATCAGAAATGTTTTCAAAGGTTTCTGCACCCACTTAATGGCACTTTGATTAGAATGACTTGAAATGAACTGCCATTATTGCATGTTGCTGATGATGTGGGCTGGGGGTGGGGTGTTTAGTCTGGAAACCAGTGTTTGGTCTGGAAATCAGTGCCTCCTTTGAAAGCAGCCATCTTCCACTCTCCCCGAGATAGCCTACAGCTGTCATTGCTGCTCTCTGTAACACAAGGAGAGAAACTCTCATCTGAATTTACAGCTAATCAGAGGATGAACTTAAAAGGAAGCAACGAATAAATCACATTAAACTTGGGAAGCAGCCAACATCTCTTCTAAAAACCAAAGGTGAAATCTCAACCCCACTGAAGCTCCCAGCAAAACTTGCCTTGATTTCAACAGGATTAAGCTCATCATGAATGTTAGTCCTTTGTGGCCTATTGCCTTTTTTCTTTTTTTTTTTTTTTTTTTTTTCCATATGGAATGAGACTTGAAGCTACATGAAGAGAAAGCTTCAGTGCACACCTACAGAGACCTGTTTTCCCAGTATACAATATTATGACCATTTCTCTAAGAATCCTTGACGTTATTGGTGATTAGATTTAAAGTGTGCTTAAAGAACTTGAAAATAGGCCTCCTGATCTCTGTTTCTTCTTGAATTTAATTTTATAATTTCTCTATAAAGTGTTCCTAATGGTTTACAAAAGTGTTCTTCCCTAAAATGACACAGGAGAGATAAGGATTGTATTGCTTATTGGATGGCAAGGGAAATTGGGGAAGGCAGGGAGAGGGGAAAAAAAAAAAAAAGAAAGAAAAAAAAAAGGAGAGAAAAAAAAGAAAAAACCCTTCCTTTAAAAAATGTAATCAGTAAATGTTTCCATGTCTTCCAGATATAAATTTGATTCCACTGGTCACTACATTAAAGGAATGATAACTAATGTCAACTTTTTGTGTAAAAAGATGAGCCAAAAGAAAGTACAAAGCTCTCTGCTGCACCAGGTTTGTTAGTCGTCTAGAGAAAACAGATTTCCAAACCACCTACTTTACCTTCCGTGAATAGGAGCTGACTTGCTTTTATGTAATTAAGACATAGCTTTAGACTATCTACTCTTCAGCAGAGGGATTTGGGTAATTATTAGAAGTATTCCAGCTAGTAATACTAATGATTCATAATCTGACTGGCACTGCACTTGCCCCAGGCTGTTTGACAACATGCTACAGACCTTCTGTGAATTGCTGGAGGAACCTGTTTCTTTGTATTCTCACTGTAATGAAGAGATGTGGCTTCTCTTACTGATCTTTGGAAAAATAATTTTTAATGAAAACAAAATTCTTCCATCCTTTCGTGGCCTGAATATCTTTGCCTCTCTAGGAGGGAGAAAATGCTGAATTGATTCAGAAAGGAAGACATTTTTAATAGGAAAGAGACACTTTTACCGATCTTTTAGTACCAATTATTCATATCCAGCTGATTGCTATAGCTAAGTTTCAAGAGGATGGATTATTGCTAAATGATTTATACAGAAGCACAGTTAAAAATGAATACTTATTCTAAATTAAATTGAACAAGAAGGATAGGCCTATATCTTAGCACTACGGGGGATCTAAGATCACTTCCCCACCCTCCCACATACTGATCTGTGCAAGGAATTAAACTGTTCTCTCTCTCACCTCACTGCAGTACAGGAAGGGTAACAAGCCTCGTTTTTTCCAGATATTTTTTGGCTCTTACATAAGAATGTAAATGCTTTGGGATGGTGATATACAGTTCCTAGCAGAGCTGGCACCAATCTCTGAAAAAATCTTTGCCATCACAATATAATAAATAATATTGTGATACAAATCAACCTGTACACACTTGGAGAGACCAAGAAAACCTTACCCAAAATAAGTTTAGATCCAGGTTCTGTAACACTGAAATTCCCTTTGGAAACTATGAGGAGAAAATAGTACTATAGCTATTGTAGCTGATAAGCCTTTTTGCCCTAACACCAAGGAAAACACGTATGAGCTTAGTCTCAAGAAACCTCTCTTACGCTCACTGAGCCATTAAGCCTAAACATTAAAAGCTGATCCCCAGAACATGGAAACACTATGCCTGTATTAATGGTGATTGTTAAAAATTGATATTGCAATCAGTGTGCAATACAGCTGAATTCCAGTCAAGTGTCTGGTTTGCATCACTTTATTTGGACCAGCTGAAAGCCTGAAGATCACTAATGGGATTCTTCCATAGAGAAAATGCTTTCCTCTGCCATCAGAAGATGGGAATAGGAAGCTGTGGTAATATTGACCTACACAGATACTCGTTACCATTTTAGTAGAAAGACCACAAACTGAAGTTTTATTTGCATTAAAATAAAGTATTACCTCTGTGTAAATTTTCATTAAAACAAAAAATTAAAAAAAAACCAGTAGAAGCCTGCTCTGAAAGCATAGCAAAGGAAATATCTCTCAAAAATGAAGACTGAAGGAATGAGATGAGAGTAGAAGGAAAAATAAATAAATAAATAAATCGGTGACTTTGGAATATGTAACTTCTGGAGTCAGTATTTAATGAATGCACATTATTTTAAATCCAAGGGAAAAGAGGAATTTTGATCAGCTGGGCATGTTGCACTATATAATTGTGAGTCAGAACCCATCTCCTCCTGTTCAGAAACATCACAATATTGAAAATATCATCTAGTGTAAAGTGTGTAATGATATCTTCCCAATAGGTAACTCACAGTCTCAAGTGAAATCTGCAAATTAATTTCTTTGCAAATTTGCCATATCCTTTCAGCAGCAGACTAATAGTTCTGCTGCTCTCCCAGGGAACCGGTGTGGTCACACTGTGTCCCTGGTCCCCTCAAGCATACAGCCAAGCCTATATTTAATCACATTTAACCCCATCGGATTCAGCCTATGCAGAAGTCTCTGTGGAGCTGGGATCTGTGTTTTACTCCAGTTAATCATATAATCTCAAAACAAAAGTAGCATCTGCCAAAAATATACCTTTTTAGGTAAAGGGGGCTTTTCGGTGGTGTTCTTGTTTTAAATGATGTTTCTATTTCTTGTCCTCTCTGGATTTACTAAATCATTTTATGTAATTCTTACAGATCACAAGAGCCTGTGGCTCTAGCTCAAACTTTGACACTGACTTTGAGTTCTTAAGCATAAATTGAGTTTTATATCTAGGATATGAAAATGGATTACTCAATGTTAGCCCATGTTTTTCTGTAAAACTAAATATACCAACAACACTGAGAACAAACCATGGAAACAGACACTAATATTCAGGGAAAAGGAGGCTTTAGCAGAACTTACGAATGTCTCAAAATACAGCATATTAAAAAAATGAACAAACAAACAATTTTATATCCCTCATACATTACACTTACTGAAATTTACACCTTTTCTAGTTTACCAGTTGTTGAGTACTGTTAATTATTTTTCATTACAGTAAAACCCACAAATTATAATCAATTCACACCTTTAATGTGTGAAAGATCTGAAGTAAAATAAAACATTATCAGCTGGCATGACAGAGATCTGTGATGCTTCAGAGAATGAGGTCCTTAGCAGCATCTTAAGACAGTTCACTACTTTGAATCTGCTTTGATACAAGGTCCAACCCTTCTCATACTGAGTGAAACCCAACAGGTAGTATATCCATAAACGCCATTACAAAGTATAATACAAAATCTAAAAAGTGACAAAATTGCATTGCCATTTCTCTCTAGCTTTACGTGCAGTTTTAGCAGCCTGAGTCTGTGATTCTTTTTACATTTATCAAACTATGAAGTCTGTGGTGTGTCTTGTTTCTACCTCCACATGAATTTGAGGATGAGTTACAATTATTTATGACCTTTAAAAGACATTTTTTTATGTCAAGCCATACAATGTTTTGCTGTCCTTGGGAAGACTGTGCCACATGCAGGAGAAAAGACACTGCCATTGGTAACATCTTGGCCAGAACATGCCTTTAAATGTTGAGGTCCCAGGTGCAATTGCCATGGCCAGTGACTTCTGCAGGGGTATGATGCTGTGTATAGCTCAAGCTTAAAAAAAACCCCGAGTCTCACTGAGTTGAAAAAACCCCACTAAAACCATTAGAAATGACAGCCACTATCTACAGTTGCCAATCTGATACAGGCTGGACTCTAGACAAGTTGGAGCTTGTCACTGAGCAACTGGCAATAGCTGTAACTGTATTTTTCAGATGAACAGGATAAGATTAATGTTTATCTGAAAATTGAGAGGAAAATAGCATTTGTTTCGTTAGCTCAGTCTATCCTATTGTAATATTTACACTTTCTTGTGTTTTCATGCATTTGGCTTTCTCCAATAAAATATAAAGTCTGCTGCAGATGTTTATGCAGCAAGAGACTGAGACAAGATAACATTGGATAAAAAGTATTTTCCCAGCTGTTCATTGTTGGCTTTTTCCTACACATCCTGCAGAGCAGAGGCCACTTTTGGAGTGCAGATACTTTGATCCTGAAATGGTCAGAGTTTTAATTCAAAGTTATATTTTTCTGTGGAAAAAATAGCATATGTTCTGCTAAGTGATAGAAGGACCGTGGAGAATATATTCAGAGCAGGAGCCACAAAGATAGTTTATCTAGGATGTCATTCACTCTGTAGTGAGATGGCAGCCAAACCAACTTACTTACAGATACCACAACTTAAACAGAGAAACTCAACCAGTATCGGTTCTGTTGTCCAGGAAATACTGGATTCATTTTCTCCCTCATATAGCATATGCACCATTATTTTTTTTTGCTGTAAATTACACCCCCAGATTACTCTTCTTCTGCTACTGCATGGCACTACTATGGACAAACCCATTTGGAGTATCGTTAATCTGGCTAATCAGTAACAAACCACTTCTGTCATAAAACTTGCTTATCTTAAAAATTCTCCCTTCTTTGTCCTCTTTTGTCTTCAGCAAAGTCAATAGATTTTCTAAGAGATGGCAATGAACATTATGCACAAGAAATGATGATGCTTCTAGTATGTGATGTTATTATTATAATTATCTGCCCACTACTAGTGAACTCTTTTATTTGGATTGTGAAATGCTAGAAACAACCTTCCTGCCTAAGAAAAATGCCTATATCCTAATCATACACTACGTCCCAGTATGCAGTACAAATGATGAGCAATGCTCAGCAGCCTGTCCCCACTCCATTCTCCTGCAGCCTTTTAATTTCAGCCAAGTTCTAAATCCAAGATCACACAAGACAAGGAAGGTCTGTAGCTGCAAAAAATAGTGTAGACTAAATTTCAGTCTTTTTCTTGTGGGATTCCTAAAGTTCAAGAGAGAATATTCAAGACTAATTTAAAAGGTCTTTTAAACACTCTGGGACAAGTAAGAGAACTGCTTCCATCGTTTTTGTAGCACCTTGATCATGTTAGATATATTGCACTGATACGAGTCCAGCAAATCTTTTCAGCATATACCTATTTTTTAAGTTCTGTTTAGACTTAAAGAAGTCAGTCGCTTGCATGAGCAAGTAATAGGATGGGAATAAAAAAACCAAAACAAAACAAAAAACCAGGAAAAAAAAGAGAGACCCACTTCTCTAGATGGACAATTCATGTTAGTAGAAGTGGGGCTATGTAGTAAGTAGATCCAAGGGACAGAAAAAAGGACAATATAGTAACAGAGAAATGCTGTCATTGCCATAGCAACAACAGAAAGGCAATTATGTGAAATACCATAGACAGTTAGGAAAAAAAATTACTTATTTTCACCTTGATTCTCCTATCTTGTGGCATATTTTCTTTAGTGTCAGATATCACAAATAGCATCTAAATCTTTCCCTTTCCCCTACCAATTCAGTGAGAATTCATCAAACGCTTTGCTTCTTGAATCACAGAGGGGAAGATAGAGAAAGGACAAAAGGGAAAAGGTGAAAAAAAGGGAAAAGGAAAGTAGGAAAACTGCATACACAAATGGGAGGGAAGAACAGGAGACAAGGAAAAAAAGATGGGAAGCCTCCTGTACTGCACACGTGATGGACTTCTGGGGAGACAACCTGGAGGTAGAGAACTTCCTGGTCTTCCACCTACAGCTATTTGAACACAGATGGTTGTGGTATCCATGCAGCACTACTTTTCTCACTGTTTGCCTCACAGATGGGCCTTGTTTTCAAAGTCTCTGGCCTAGTCCGAGGATTTTCAAAATCCAGTTTTGTCCACAAAAGGAATTTTCTGTGCAGTTCAACTGAAGGATGCTATAGGCACAGATTGTGTTCTGCTGGCAGTCCACACAGACTGTGCTTATTCCAGACCAATATACACTTATCCAGTCCAAACCACATGATCATACCCATGTGGTATTTTCTAAGCTGACTATTTGTCTAACTCATCACTGGATATTATCTGCTTCAGCCTCATGAAACATCTTTAATTCTTTTCTGTTGCTTTTTCAAAGCAGTGGGATGAGGAAGGAACCTGAAAAATCTCTCTTCATACTGCCAGATGGCCTCAAGCTAAGTGGTGTTGGGGGCATTTAGTGTGAGGACAGCTATTTATAAAAATCAGATTTGTGAAAATCTCTTAAAGAAACAGGCAGCACAGCAGAATGGATAGACAGGAATTCAATGGATGCAAGAAAACAAATTTTGAGGAGAGTCTGCAAGAGAGATAATAGCACACCCAGCAAGATCAGAAAGATGACAATGTAATGATGCTGGTTGCTGTGGGTAGTCCCACTTCAGCAGTACCTTCTTTAGAACACTGGAGTAAGAATGAAATGGAGCAAATCATAGCAAGAAATGAGGTAGGAGGACAAGGAGGAAATCCTGGGCCAGATCTTCTCATAACACAGTGACAGTATCCTGGAAAATCTCTTGAAATTAAGAGTATTCACTGGTTATCATGAACCAGTGTCAGGATTGCACCGTCTTCTACAGGGATTAATATCTAGAATGTTTTCTTAAATAAAGCATAATACAGTGAAGGGTATCGTACCTATGCAGCAAGAACTGCTGTCAAAAAAACCCCAACAAACCCACAAAGAAAAAACCCTAAAACCAAATCAATGAGAAGAGAGAAAAGAAAGTCAGTTGTCAAAAAAGCTTCAAGTAGGAGTCAAAATGCTCCATTTTGCTTGACTGCTTTGCTTGACTACTTCTCCATCTCTTCCTTGCTTTGTATCTCACTATGTCTAAAAAAAAGATTAATTCCTAGCAGAGCATTTGTGTGGGTAGTACTTGATGAATTGCTGTGGCACATGTTGCTGTAAGGATATAGAACAGAGCTTATGCTCGTAAACATTGCAGTGCAATGCCCAAAAATACAAGGACAGAAATGGCACAAATATATATTCTGGTTTACTGGGTGCTTTTTTTCATGTTGACATTAGTATTAACATATTCTTGGAGGCAGCCCATTTATTATTGATTATCAATCAAGAAATTTTTTTTTGTGCATGTACGGACAAAAAAATAAATGGTCTACTCCACAGCTTTCCAAATATAGGTGCAGTGGTACAGGGCTAGAGATTGTCAGCAAGAGATTCCTAGAGTCACCAGAAAAGCAAGATGTTACTTGTCCCATGGAGAGCCCTTTGGTGGCCCTACCTCCACAGGCTGACCTGCTCACTGCAATGTATGCAGAGATGTTTCATACACTGCACAGTATATCAACTGTTGCCAAACCTAGGGGAAGGCCATTTAATTTTGCCAATATGAATTCATTCCCTGTAACTTATAAAACATAAGGACCTAAATCTGTTTCATTCTAGATGGATTCTTTACTTATTTTAGTCTTTTTATTAGCTTTCAATTTTTTTCCCAGGGTTGCCAGATTGATTGCACTGGATCTCGCCTTTCAACAAGAGCAAGGCAGGTTAAAACTCTGCTGAGTAGCTGTAAAAACAATGCACTGTATTGAATCACACAGACAATTGAATAGAACACCTGGATGCCAAAATATAGTCACCCATTAGAGCTGTCTTGGCCAACATCTTACATCATTAAGATAGCTTTGACAGAACGAGGACGTAGAGACATGCAATTCACATTAGCAGGCTGCATTGTGCACCCATGATCATAAGTATCCCTCTACGAAAAAAAAAAATAAAAATTAAGTGTCATGTCTAAGTATTATCTTTCTGGATTGACATTAGGGGGTAAGTTACAGCCACATACGCCACCAATGACTCAAAACTGTTGAGGATGACAGTTTTTTTCTCTAGTACAGTCAAGTGGATTTATACTGGAATAAAATAGCTATGAAACAGTCTAATAAAGTGATTTTTGCAATAGCAAATGCCTCAACTTAGCTTCAACACTTATTGAACTGGAAAGAGCCTTTTATAGCTAGGTAGATTCCAACGCATCATCAAAATTGCCTATAACTGCTAGTTTGAGCATGAAAAATGATCTCTGTTATAATTCCGTAAATCGGTATATCTTATTGTACTAGAACAGGGTTGCCATCACTACTAATGGAACTAGAGGAGTAGTGCTTTCTGGGTGGAAATAAAACTGGGAGGGAAACACCCTAACTATGAACACCTCCAAACAGCAATGCAGCATTGCAGGGGGTGAATAAGGAAATTTTACTGTCCTGCTGGGTTCATTTTTGTCGCTAAAGCAACTACCCAGCAGGCTGACCTACATCTACTACTGTCCTTCCTGGTTAAAAAAATTAAGACTTCCAAGCCCTTGAATAACAACATATGAATCTGCATTCACTTCAAGAGGAAAATATTACAAACACTAACCTGTTTAAAACATTCAAACCATTACTATCCACTTTCATGATTCTTTCCACATTCTGTTCTATTTTTATTGCCAAAACAAAACCTGTTATATAAACTTTTATGCCTCATTTTGTATGTTCCCTCAAACACACTTCTATTAACTGGTTTCCTTCTGCGTTCCAAATTTTGCTGATGCCACTGTTTTTTTTAGCCTCAAACTTTTTGCAGTCTGCTGTTTTTCTGTTTTTAAATTAGTTTCTATTTGACATTTCCAGATCATCCATTTGACTAGCAATACTATGCATTTTTAAATAACAGCAAGGAAAACAGCATCTCCGCAAGGAGCAGTGAGGGGCAGAGAAGGAAAAGCTGCAGTGTTTGCAATGCCCAAGCAGCAGGTTCTACACAACTGCAATCAGGCTTTGTCAGCCCTTTGGGGTGAACACTGAATGCTCTAAAAAAGGAGGCCTTAATTAAGAATAAGTCTGGATGGACAGAGCTGAGCAGGAAGGAGAGTCACCAATATGCTTATAAAGGCTTAGAGTTCAGTCTGGTTTAAGTCATTAAAAAAGTAGAAAACTTCACTCTGAAATTATATAAGCTTATAAAAAAATATATAGCTTGTGGTTCAGGACAGGACTGATTCTGCCAGAAGTCAGGGGTTCTGAGAAATCTCTTCGAAAATGTATGCCTTGGGCTGACACCATCAGTATATCCTTTTTCAAACACGTGTCCCATTTCTGTGAGACAGGAGGCCATAGAGGTGACTACAAAGAACATGAAATATTTTCTGTCTGCCTGTTTGCACAGGAGTTTGAGACTGTACTGCTAACAGATGAATGGCCCTATGACAAATCCTCCAACTTTGGGAGTAACCTGAGTAACTTTTTTTCCATATCACAAGAATGAGAAGAAAAGACATGAAGTCATTGAATGTTTTTACATCTTCATAGTGCAAAGTCTTGCCATATATTGAGTTAGAGAGGCACTTATATTTCTGCAGTTTGGAACTGGGGCTAATGGATATAAATCCATCCAGAGTCAGCCTGAATCCTGATTTGGGTTTGAGAGCCTCATTTTCAGCAGTGTCCCTATGACACAGGAGGTGATGTTCACTGAAGTGTTAACAGTCAGTGTGAAGGTCTTTCCCTGGCCAGTCCTGTGTTGGTAAGCAGATACATTGCAATGACCCACAAGCTGACATTTCCTCTCTGCTCACTTCATTCCTTGTCATAGATGTTGCTGTGCTTCAAGGAGAAGAGCAATGTGCCTCAGGCAGTATTTGTTTTTCAGCCTATTGGATGGAAAGCAGTTAACTCCTCAGAAGGAGGAAGACACAAGTCACTTACCCAGACCTGAATGACTAATTTTGCTTCCTGACAAGAGACAGGGCAGACTGCTTTTCCCAGTGGAATTAAGACTTGTGGTGGCCTCTGCTCCCCATTAATCCAGGTTTAAAGTGCCATTTAAGACACATATGAGAATTTATTTGTGAATGGAAAAGATTTGGGCATTAAGATTTTAATACAAACCTACACTAACACTGCAGTTATGATACCTTGTAACTGTTTTGCTGAACTGAGGTGTTAACAAAAGGTTGTCATTTGCCTTTGTTAATCATACTTACATCTTCTCAAAGGGACTGGTGATCATTCCCATAGCATCATTCAAATATACTGCCTTTGTTTACAAATATGTTTGTAAAAAAGCTGTTTCTACCCGGTTTCACAACCTGTCCATTAGTCTAAATATTCATTGTCATCCTTACTTGAATGTTTTCGGTTTTACAGTGCCTACTGATTTCAGTCCTTACCATATCCCCTGCTACAGGTAAGAACTGAGAGAAATAAAAATACAGTAGACTATGAAACACTTAAAAGCTTACATTCTTTATGCCTTCAGATTTCTGCTACCTTCTGAAAAACAAATCATACCCCTTGGTAACACATCAGCATCAGCTAAAAAGAATGGAATGAGGTTGTCAGATGATGGAAGGGTTAAACTAGGTTAAATAAGATTGGTGTGTCATTAGGGATGATGCTATCTGTGACAATCAAACACTTTGCAGAGCCTTCATTCTGTGATCACAGTAGATATTTCAGAACTTGCCAGCCCTCCTCAAAGTACATGAGATCAGCATCTTTCCCAGCATGAAATCAGAGCTGATCCTGTTGTTTCTCTGCATCAATTACCACTGCAGCACATCCTCTGCTTCTTTTTTTTCAAGGACATATATTTCCTCTTGCTGGGAATTCACATTAATGAACCCTTTGGTTTTGACGAGTCCCTCCCTTTACGTTTCCCCCGGGGCTGGATGTGAGGTTGAGCACTGCAAGGAAAGGCCATCCAAGTGAGTTGTGTTCCCTCTTTGTGAGAAGCACACTCTCTGCTGTCAAGGTCTCTGTACCTCTGAGAGAAAGATACAAAATGTGTTGCTGTTATTCCTCTGCCTTTTCTAGTCTTTACTTCCTAAGATATTCCATACTTAGTGATTTGCTACCACATTTATATAACACAAGATCTAATAAAAGACTATCCAACCAAGAAGATAGGGCTTTTTAACTGCTGTTTTTTAGAAAAACACTGCAGAGGAGGTAGCAGTGTTCTCAGTAGGTAACCCTACTTCATCAAATTGGTATTAAATAGCATCTCAGATACTAAACTTCCTGACTTACTGACACCTTTAGTTATTGAATGCTGGGCTGGTGGTTTCTAACATCTTTCATCTTTGTACAATCATTTTTCTCATCTTCACTGTTCTCGAGTACCTTTCTCTAGATGATCTCTTCCATCCCTCACTATTCTTCATTTGAGATATTCTGTCACTAGTTTGACAGCAAAGCCATCAATATATAAAAGCTGTTGTTCTTTTAAATGAAAATACACTGTGAGAGGCTATAGTTCCTCTGTATTTGAATATCTTAATTCACAAAACCCAGCCTAATTATTTTATGAGATTCAAAATTCATTGTAGCCCCCAAACCATCCAGTAAAAAAGCTGCAGAAATGACCTCCACTTTATATCCATATCTCTTACAATGCCATATTGAGAAAGAATATGTGATTATACTTGATCAGGTTCTTCTTATATCTGATGATATAATATAACAGCAAACAATATAAAACCAACAACCAGTGATTAATAAGCATCTGCAAAATGAGGTATAGTCCTGTGGAGTTTACAAAACTATTTATAATGGAGAGGAAAATCAGTAGAAAAAACTTGAAGTGGTACATCAGAAATAATTTTCTAAAGTAAAACAATAAAAAAGCATAACCCACAAAGTTGTAATAGAAATACATTTTTATATAATTCAGTTATAAGAGTGTAAGTTAAGATCTGCATAAACATATGCACATTTTCCCAGAGTAAAGAACCAACTTTCTATTTCATTCATAGAAAGAAATATATATTTGGGCAGGAAATCATTAGGAATAATTAATTTCAATGAACATGAATTGCAATTTATCTAATTTAGCTTTATAGCCTTAGTCACTGCATAACAGCACTCAAAACAAATGAAAGTGTTCAATTGCAGCTCCAATAGTCATCTGGGGAAAGTACAACATTAAAATGCTCACAAGGTCAAGGGAATCAGAGGCACCTGAATGAGAAAGTGAAGCTTTATATAACTTCTTCAGTTCCTGAGTACTTTACACATATTCTCACACACACACACTGTACCAGAAGATGCTTAGGGACTCAATTTTTCTAACCAGCAACTTCAGCTGCCATTACACGTAGTACTGAATTCATAGCAAATTCAAAAGCAATTTTGATTTTCTTTTCTCAAGTGACACCATGTAGCTCTGGGATAAATTACTTTCAGATGCTTTAAACGTAATTTAAAACATACCACTTACAATAAGGAAAACATTATTGTTTATGAATGTTTTATAATGATATTATGGAAAAATCCATCTCTGCTCAGATGATGGCAAATAAAGAAAGATCGAAAAAAATCTTTGGAATGATAATACTTACCAGGTTGCTCCCATTAGGTCAGGAGATTGCAATAACCATTTTTATTTATACCCAACAGTACACTTAGGAAAATGACATTAACTTAAAATATCTTTAACTCCAAAAATTATTCTAATTTTTATTACAATATGAATAATTAAAACTTACTTCAAAAAATGGATCAAACATAATTTTGCTTATTTACTAAACCCTACAGGAGCTGGAATATAGAAAGAACCAACATGCAAAGAAATTAGACTTAATAAATTTTGTAGCACTTCATTCACCTCAGTGGAGATACTAATAGCACAAATTAGTAATTTGAGATAATGTGAATTTATTTCTAGACTTTATGATGAAATGGTAGAGGAGAGCAGGTACAGTAGCATCAAGAGAAAAAAAAAATCTGTGACCTGTGACCATGCCAGCCTGGCTGGGCTCTGAGAGCAGATAAAGAAAAAAGAGGTTTATTTGCATGTGCTAAACAGGTGGCCCCAGACCGGAGGAGTCTGGGATCCATCCTTCCAGGATTCTGGTGGGTCCCCAGGCTACAAACAGGCAGAGGAGCCAAGGAAACAGGGGGGAAGATAATAAAACATTGGGACACATTGCTTCCCAGAGCAACAGGCTTGTTTATCCCAACAGAGAGCACTGGTAGCAGGGCCAGGGAGGATGCTGGCATAAGGCAGTGCCATTTATCCTCAACTCCTCACAGGACAATGCAGGAAACTCATTTGATTAAAGAGGCAGCTCTGTATTTTATTGCTCTTGCTTTCTTTCTTATTCACGAATCTCTGGATAAATTCAACCTACTTTCTAATATCATCAGAACAACCTCAGGAGCATCTGAGAGCTAAAGCAGTAGCATGATGCAGCAGAGATACAGCTGGAGCAGCCCCAGCATTGTGCTGATAGAGACTGAGTATAGACATGCCCTTTAAAGTCTGAAGGGAGGAGAAGCACTGATATTTCTGTTTATGAAATTAATAGATCCAAAAAGGGTAGCATGCTGAGACGTGAGGCTATTAGCAGAATCCCTGCTGGCAGCCCACTTGGAAAAAACCAAGCAAGCTGGGACAGCAGATAGGGGTGAGGAGTTGTGGGGTTTTTGCCTCCCCCACCTTTTTTTTTTTTTAAAGTATATTGGGAGGTCAGCACACTATTCCAATCATTGCTTCCTCCAAGTCTAAAAATACCACGCAAGTCTATATGTTTGTGGCCGGTCAACAGCCGAGGCCAAACACTCAGCAGATACAGTGACACAGCTCTCTGCCCATGGGGGTAATGTGGGAGCCGACTGTGAACGGCTCGGTGGCAATGGGCAGGCAGATGGCTACGTGGATTAGCAGTCACTGGGTATTTAGTTCTCCAGCAGCCTAGGCTAAAGGTGTGCCATTCACATACACTTTATGGGACCTGCTGGGGTCTCTCTTTTTGAAAATAATTCTTTATGAATAGATCTTCCCACAGTAATTACCAGTATTTAGGGTAACTGCTTTATGGCAAAGTATGAAAACATCAAATGAATGTCCATAACTGGTCACCAGATGTCACTGTCTCGTCGTTCCAACATAGACAAAAAAATATAAATCCATCAACAGAAAACAGACATCCAAACAAGAGGGAGGAGAAAATCTGGAATATGAAGAGACAGACTCCCTGTTAGTCAGCAGAGCTGGAAAAACAAGATGCCATGGTTTACTTTGTAACAGGTTTGTCAACTCTGTTATAATCACCGATTTATTACACGAATTCCCTGAGGGTTTTCCCCCTCATTGGTAGTTGTGACTGGTTACCTCAGAGTTGTAGAACTTCTGGATGATCAGTGACTGGTGTGAATTCACTTCCAATGAAACTAGGTAGGTCTTTATGGTCAAGATCACAGTAACCAGTTTGACTGGCTTTCTGAGTAGTTTCTTCTATTGTACATTTCAGGAAAATTTGTGAATATTGAGTGAATATGTATATCTAGGGTTAGTGGCCCCTTAAGTGATGCTTTTTGACTTATTTTGTTTGAGCTAAGAATATGACTTCTACAAAGCTGTTCTTCCAGGTAGAGGATCTCTTTATACTATGTGTTTAGTAACACAGGGTAAAGACAGTCGCCTGGTGAATACCTTGAAATATGAGCACAAAAGGCAGAACGAAAAGAGTTTTCACCTTTTTAAAAGAACCAAAAAAATACAGCATAGAAAGACTAGTGGTCATGTTTCCAAAAAGGGTCATCGATTAACAATTATTGCCTATTTCTAATTATTTTAAACTGCCTGTCCTTTAGCAATTTCACTGAGATCATATTGCAACTCCTCATTAAAACTAACAAGTTTTAATGGGAATTCCGAGTCCAGTAATATGCCATCTACTTTTAATTCAGTCCTTTACATTTGCAAATCTTAGAATGATTTAAAGCAAAGTCAAAGACTTAATGTCCATTTAAAAAAGGAGATTGAGACTTCTAACTGATTTGCCTACCATGACCTAGAAGACCAAGGGCAGGACTGGGGACTGAATTCAGTTTTCATGACTGCCTGTCTAGTGTTCTGCTGAGGCCAGCCTTACTGGCTAATAGAAGCTTTATCTTTCAGAGTAAGATTGAAATTTTATGGACTTGGAATGTTCTTGTGCATAAAAGTACTCTATTCTTCTATAAAGATGACATGGGGCTACAATACAATAAACTGCTGAAAATCTCCATGTGAAAACTGCATTTTACAGATTAGTATGCCTGTGACTTATATAATTCCAAATATTTTTTACACTTAAGCCCACAACACGCAGAGAATGAGCAACATAATGTCTCTGCATATGTGCTGTCAAAAGGCAAAACAAAAGCTTCCAAAATTCCTCAGGATAGACAACAGCATAACCAGCACAATGAGAGAACAGAACATCTCTAAATGAACTAACAAGTCTCAGGCATTTTCCTCAGTGTTACAAGGCATGGGAAAGCATTATCAGTCAATCTCTATCAAGGTCCTTCTCTCACTCCTTGCTTTGCTTCAGAGAAGTAGCTCTAAGGGAAACTGCATACACCTGAAGTGACCCAGGGACTTCATACCTTGTGTTTGGGAAGTCCCAGCTTGGCTTGATGTAAGGTCAAGTGTTCTTAAAGCTGCCAGATGGACTACTAAGGATTGCTGCCTTTATCCATTTTCAGTTGCTGCTTTAAAAATTGCTCTGGCTGACTCTGCAGTTGACCGATACCTGTGCACATCTATAATTAACTTGAAGACAGGTAGATGGGGATATTGCTCAGCCACTCAGTAGGAACTTGTCTACCTTGTACTTGCCTTTTTTTTTTTCCTCCCCTCCTTCCAGTTTACTCTATGCCTCCTCATTCCAAAGGAAATATTGGTTCTGTATTAAAATTAGTTTGATACATTTTTATATAGTCCTGAGACTGTTTATACAAATCCAGTATAATGTTACCATCACAAATTTGGGACTTGATCAGAGATTATCAGGACAAAAAAGGAAAAATTCTTCTGCTTAGTATTTAAAGTTTTGCCTGAGTAACAATTACAGCAACAAGGCTACTTTGGAGTTGGATATGATTTTTAGCATAACTAAAGACTGTTACCATTAGTCCTGTAAGTTTTCTTAGTGATACCTGTGTGAAATGTTTGTGGACACTAATAAACAGTTGCAGGTTAAGTCTTCTTGCTTAGGACAGACATAGTCAAGTACTTTTATAAAGGGACTGCATGTTACTACAATTCAGAGAAGCTATGATTGACTCAGGAGCAGAGACTTTAAAAAGCTGAGAAGGGGTTTAAACTGTATATTAATTTGAGCACATATTCTGGAACAAAGTAAAAGCTTTTTGGCTTGTAACTGTTAGAGAAATGCATGTAATTATGTTGGGTTTTTTTCCCCTGACAGTTTTACCTCCATTAAAGCTCTGGAAAAAACACATCAATATTTGCCAAATGGAAAAGGCTGAAAAGCTAGCAAAAAATGTATTGAATAATTTGATACATTGTGAAGGCAGAAAAGCCACCAAGTTTTTCTGATTATAATTTTACATTCAGATCTCACAGTAACACCTAGAAATTTCAATCAAGTTACAACCCCATCATGATAGGCATTGTTCAATAATACAGCAAGCGACAGCTCCTGTCCCAAAGAGATGAGCATATCAGTATCACCCAAATTAGAAGATGCAGTAATTACTTTAAGTGTGATTGATGCCATGTAGTTACACAGTCTATATTGAATGCTATTGTGAGCTATGGATATTCATGATGTTTCACTACAATTTTTCAGATAATTTCAGATAACTTATTTTCAAATAAAAAATAATCCAATGGAGTAAAATCCAATGGAGTTATTTAAACAAACTCATTGGAGATGTATTCTTGTATCACCATTATCCTCTCTCCTTCTAGTTTTATTTATATACAGCAATGATGTCCCTAGACAGACACTGTTCTATGAGAATGAGACAGCCCCTAGTTTCCTTCTGCACACTCAACTTCCCATTATCCTAAATATATTAGTAATCTTCTCTTGCTCCTTTTCTGATTTTAGTTCATGCTCATGTTTCTTGAATATATGAGAGGGGGTCACATCAACCCTGTTCAGTGCCTTAAAATTTCCCCTCTTTATCTGGAATTTGTCTCTGTTACATACTGGGTTTTAATGTACTTATTCTGCACGATGCTGCAAGATGCCAAGCTCCTTTTAAAGGAGTAAGATTGAAATCAGTACTTGCAGGAAGATCTAGATGTGGAAGTTGGATCCAATGTGCACTATTTTTTTCACTTTTAACTCTGCTTCTCTCAAAATAAACTCCCCCATTAATGAAAAACAAAACATACAAGCCAGGGAAAGGAAAATATGTGAATTCTGGTGTCATTTAAAAGTATGCCTAAAGAACATAGGCTAAAATGTCATAATATTTTCTTTAACACCATTAAACATTCCAAGAATTCAATCAACACTCATTGCAATTACATAATTAAAACTCAGACCAAAATAGTGTAATTGCTGTTTTATGGCCATCATTACATAATGAGTGGTTTTATAGCAATCTCAGCTAACTCTGGATTTGGGCAATTTTAGAAGTTATTGATTTCCACAATACAACTCATTTTTTGATCTAGAATGCTTTAAAAAAGAACTCTGTTAAAAATATTGTGGTTTATTGTTTTTATTGTATGGTTTCTTTTTAAAAAAGATTTGAAAGAGGTTTCCTTTTGAAAGGGTTAGATACAAGCTTAAAAACTCAGAGGCATAAACAGCCAGCTTTGAGCTGATAAAATAATAGACATGTTCAGCTCAAAGTGATTTTTAATGAAGACAATAAGCCCCAGAAAATAACAATTTATGGGCAATATATAACTTAAATCGGCAGCTCAGTCATGGAGTCTCTGCCTCCCACACACCAGATTACGTGCTGTGTATCTCAAGATCTGAAGGATAAAAGATACAGCCTAAGGAAGGAAAAATAATAAATAATAATAACAATAAAACCAACCCCAACCAAACAAAAAACAACAACAAAAATCTTTGTGTGTTTATTACTGGTTCAGCCTGAAAGGCTTTCTGTCCTACAGTTGCCTCTTACATCTACCTAAGAGGTGCTCTGCAACTCAAAGCCTTTCCTTCTCCTAGTTTCCTTTCCCCTGTGCCTGTGCCATGCCCACGAAGCCCCGTGAAGGTGATGGAGCCCTGGATGGCATATGCCTGGTCTACCTCATTCCTGCTTTGTGGGACTTGTGATGGGGCCTGTTAATCCCTGCAGTTTTAGGTTCATTTTGCTTAAGAATAGTATAAAGAGCTCTGAGATGAATGGTTGCAATCAAGCAATGCACACAAATCCTTACAATAGCATTTCTGGGCATCACAATAGAACATAAAACAGGCAACCAACTTTTATTAGATCCCATCCAATCACAATGGCATTAACATGCCCATGTTACACAGCAATCAGTCTGCAATTGTTGCTCGTGTAGATGCACTGGAGCCAATGAAACAAATTAATGTAAGCACACACAATACCAAGCACAGGATCTCACTGCAAGTTACAAGTCTGAGAAAGTTTTGGAGGGGTTAGCTTACACAGTTTTTATCAGTCCCCAGCCTAGATGGGGTAAAGCTGTCTAAGATATGTCTACATAAAATTAAGTCGGACCTTTAACTGATGAGCTTAACTGAGTATTTTTGAATTTTTTTTTTCATTTAATAAAAATACCATAAGCTAAAGTTGCAAGAAAATTTCATCTCTTCTCATTTCATAGACTACAGAACATTCTGATGTCACTGTTTGGTTTTTCTTGTCAAGGAGAACAAAAATACAGACACTTCAACCAAAAAATGGTGAACATTACAGAATGTGTTACTAATGGAAGCTGAAAGCTGAACTCTGAAAGAGTATTTATAATGTAAGAATACTCAATATTGCAATACTGAATCTGGTGTGAATGGTTCAAAATATTTCTCAGATATGTTGATAACATAATGGTAATTAAAAAAACCAGTTCCCTATAAGTACTCTAGAGAGATAATACTAATAAGAAGTGTCACGCTTGGGCAATAATGGCAAACCAATTATCTGGGTTAACTAAAGCAAACTCATTTACAAAGTGCAGATACTGGGGAACAGGGGAGTTACCTCTTTGCCACCACCTGTGTGTCTGGAACATGGTATGTATTCTGCTCTTCAAACAAGCCACAAAAACTTCCTCTACACACATTTTCAATGTTACTAAAGGAAAGTTTGCCCTGCAGCAGTGGGTGGTAAATGCTTATTTATGACTGTAAGCTAAAGGTACTGTCACCTTCAGAGCACGAGACCTTCACAGTTAAAACAAGCTGATTAAGGTTAATGAGTCAATTAATTTTGCACCTGGTATCAGGACTAGTGGGCAACATTCTGCACTTTTTGTCCTAGAGAAGTATACAACAAGTCAAGAGCAAGAACAGAGTTATTTGGGTTATAAAAAGATACCATATTCCATGCATCTCTCAAGCCTTGAATGAAATCAAAGGCCATGAACATGTAGACAGCTGTTTTCTCACCAGTGTTGCAACACAGAATATTTTTTTCTTCCCGAACATCATCAAGACTTAAGGCACGTGTCTAGTATCTGAAGTACTTACTGAATTGAGAGAGTCATGTTGATGAATTGTTTCTGGCTGGCACCACAGATGTGCAAGGAACATTGCTGTTGTTGTATTGGCACCCACGCAACTCAGCCAGTCCTCAGCCTGCGTGTGTTAATCTAGCTAATGTAACTGCAGTTTAAAAATATCAATAGCAAATGATGGCATTCTACAGGACTAACTGGATCAATACAACAGTTTTAATTTGATTCTTACTGAATAAACATTGAATTTTAATTGTAGGGGAAGCCTTAAATTCCTGCTTCATTCACTCTTTTATTACCTAAAGTTACCATGTTTGATGGATATTAATTAATTAATGAACTTTTGACCCCTTGGCAAAGAATAAGATTAATTTGTACATGTCTCTTGTCTTCAAAAGCACCATTTGTAACTCTGATTTTGAAACACACCCAGAAAAGAGATTTTAGCAGTTATTTTATCTAAAGCACAATTTGAGCCTGTTGAATGACATTATGCAAATAACATCAGGAGGTTTGATGTTCAGCCCTAAATGGAATTCTAGTCAAATTTGCCTAATCTCATTGACAGTAACATACATTAAATCCGGGCTCTCATATCTAAGCATGGCTTTCACTATCTCATCCATTATATGCCATCGCCTCTTGCCTGATAGTAATTTTAAAAGGATATTAAAAGAGTAATGTTTTAGATTCATATTTCATAGGCAACCTTTCTGATGTAAGGGTGTAACCTTTATATTTCATCTTATGTTTGGTCAAAGTGTGCGTCAGCCTTAAGAACAGGATAGTTCTCCCCATGCTAATGCTGGTTACCCACCAAGAGATTTGACAAACAGAAATATTCATCAACCGACAAACTTCATTAAGAAGTTTGTCTTTTTCCTTACCCCTTAAGTCTGATCTGGAGGCTGTCTGATTTCTTTGCCTTGGACTCTCCTACCTATATAGTGAATTTCCCCCCCTTTTTTACAGTTAGATTTACATCACACTACAATATAGGAGTTCTTTATTCCTTTGCAAAAGAAAGTTGGAGAAGGGGAAGCAAAGAGAACCCCACAACTCAAAGCCAATTTACTACTTGGAAAGCCCCCAAATTCTTCAGTGTTCTGATTGATTACATGTTTCAGTTTGTCCATGCTAGTTGCATTGTAAGTTATTTGCAACACCAAGTTCACAGCCACTGAGAGCAATATGGAACTCGGATGTCTTTATCCCAGTCCACAGGACCAGGCTGAGTTCTGAAGGTAAAGACAGCACACAGCTAAGGGAAAATTAAAGTATCATATTCCACATTTGAACTCCTGACCAAGAGGCTTTTTTTCAACTCTGATGGTTATGAAAACAGATTTAAAATATCACACACCCCAGATACTGCATTTTAATCCATACATGATGTAGTTCAAGTTCAATGACTAAGTTTGGCTGGGAAGAGATGCAGTAGAAGCAAGCAGTGAAAACTAAGTGGTGTTCATAACCTGAGTGCTTAGTACATAGGGAGCAGCTGTAAGGATCTGTATTCAGCATATTTTCCTGTTCCTTTTCACAACTGTGAGCAGTGTCTTTATTTATGCTAAAACAGTCTGGCTGAAACCATTCATTCATCTCGCTTCTCAGGTCCATAAACATCAACTCCTCCTCTGGATTTCATATTCTGCTTTTTGTTTTCTTTCCTGCCTGCACATGAGGTAGAAACAAAGGCTTTTGCATAGTTAGCAGCATGAAATGTCTGCAGGAAAGTTATAATTCAATGTCTTTATGTGCTTCTATTCAAATGTGAACACATTGGTGTGTCTTTCCACAAATCTTCCTACCTTTTCTAGCATTTTATAGCTTATTTTTGAAGCAGGGGTAATTTACATAGTGGAAGCCAAAAAGTACATTAGTGAATTCATCTAAGAAAGTATGCTGTTAAATAATAATATGTAGACTAATTAATGTAAATGCAATAGTGAGAACATGCTGACATTGTTGAAATTAATGATCCAGCTGCATTATCATTTCCATCAGTGTAACACCGATAAAAATCAAAGAACTTGGCTTTCTGCATCCTAGTACAGCATTTTCACTAGGCATCTTGCAGGGACAGTTAAACAGTCTTTCTGTACCTCAGTAAAGACCACTGCACGATTTTATCATGGAATTTGGGACAATACTTCAGCTTTACCCAGAGCCTTGACCAAAATGTGACACAAAAAGTTGTATTATGCCAGAAATAGTTTCCAAAGCCCCGTGATTCAATGACACAGCTCCCAGAGTTCCAGTTCTCAAGTCCCAGTTTTCCTATTGTTCACTTCTTCCTTTGTTAGCTTAGCTGACCTGCACTGCTAGTTCCAGTAAATTTTAGTAACTTATCTGATGAGTCAGGAGTAGTAGCTACCTAATAGAGATGGTGAAGCAAGATTCGCCTGCAGCATGAGAAAATAAGCTATCTACTTTTTGCTTAAGAATACTCTATAATCTAAACACCACAGAGTTCTGATGATGATGGACCAGGTAGAGGGGAATGCACATGCCTTATATTGGTTCTTTTTTGGTAACAGCAGAGTAAAAAAAAAAAATAATAAAAAAAAATAAAGCACAGATTTTGCCTGTTATTCAAAATAAGCAGATGCACTTCAAAGTTTACCGAGGAGCTGTTCTGTTGAAAAACTGCCTCTCATTTCTGTATAATTACTTTTTGACTGAAACTGCTCTTCAGACAAGGTATAAGATCCAAAGCATGGGCACTTATGGAACTTTTGTGTTTGTATAGCAATGAAGGAGGCTTTTGAAAAATGAAAAATTTGCATCAGCAGAACACAGTGCTCTGAAAGAATATGAATAAAAGAAAGCAGTGCTCTACATGGCCTAAAGAACAGAACAGCCAGTGATGAGCTTTTGGTTCATTTCAGCAGGAGTATTTTGGTTGGATTGAGGGGCAATACTTCACAGGGAGTACAAAGCTGCAGTGAAAACAATACACCATCGTGCCCTCGGTTCCTATTTCACAAGTCAGAAACCACTACCATCTTATTTAAGCAGGACTAGGATTTGTCTCCAACCCTGAATCACAAATGCATTTAGCCACCAAAGGACTTTTTTCACTGTGAAATGAAGCTCATATGTTCCAGCCCCTGTCTCAAGCAGTGCCAGCCTGTATTCCTTTTCTACTCAAGTATGATTCATTTTACAATTGTAAAATTTCCTTCCAGCTACAAGTCCTGCAAAGGGACTGTTACTTAGTAAAAATAAAAAATGGCAAGCCCAGCTGGCCATCGTGCCTAGAGCCACTCAGTCACTACATTTCTTTGAAATCACAGTAACACAGATTGCATTGGCTGAGGGATGTGGCAAGGCCCCAGGCAGACAAACAGACCTTTTCCTCTCCATGGCCTTTTCTATGACCAGACAATTATTGTAGAAGATTATACTCTAGAGAGAGATTTCCTAGAGATCTCAGCTTCTCTCTAAACTCCAGAATAAATGTACAGATTCTAAAGAAGTGCCCAGTGACGAAAAATACCAGATGCAAGATAAAACTTTACAATAAACGTGCATTTTTGGAGAAAATGTAACAGTCAAACTATTCTTGTTTTTTTCTTTTTCCTTCCTGTGATTTCTATTTTCATTGACGAAGTGTGCCAGTCAAACAGACACAGGTCTCTTTGAGAGTGACCTTCATGGACAGCCCTTCTTTTGTTGTTGAAAAACACTGTCAGAAAAGGAGGGATCAAGATTACGCCTTATACAATGCAAAAGAGCTTTTCAACAGAGTGTATTTGGTTTCAGAATAATAGCAACTTCAAATTTCTGGTAAAAAACCTGTCACACGCAGCTATGTTGTGTCATGTTGACTTCTGAGCTGGATGGAATTTCCAGCCATGCCTATTTCACATGGTGTATCACACCCAGGAACTCTTGCGATACAACACAGTAATTCAGTAAAAGAAAATAATTTCATGCGACCTGGAATATAAAGCCCAGATTCTGGAAGATTTTGGAAATATACAGCACTCAGAATGTTATAACTGCAGATGGGATTTGTATTTATGTATCTTTTCAGCTGAAAGGTTAAAATAAAGCTTTTTTTTTAAAAAAAAAACAACAAAGTAAACCAAAAACTTTTTATCTTCTAGACAACTCAGCTACACATATGCATTATGTATATGAACAGATGATAAATGAGAACTATATTTACCCTAGGGAATTACTCTACATAACAAAGCAAATACAGGCACCAGCCTCTATTTCATGTAACTCTTACAAAGGTAGAGAAAAAAAACCCCACTGAATGTCTTAGATCATATAAAGAAAGGGGAAGGAAAAAAGGAGGAAAGAATCCAGTGTATGTGCAAACATTTTAAAATACACAGGCAATTTTCTATACAGTGCTCAGTTACCATGGTGATGGGCTTGAATCAGATAAAATAATTTGTCTACTCAAGACAACCGTCTACTGAAGCCATTGGTGGGTTTTCCAGTTGATCTGCAGTGTTAGGTCCATGTTTATTATTTTTTTCTCTGCAGAACAGATAGCATGAAATATTAAATGGCAAAGTGTGCACACAATAACATTACCTAAGGGAAAGACAAGGAGGTGGTTTAGACATTAGTTATAGACTGGCACAAAAGTTCACTGTAACCAAAAAGAAAAACACCTATTAATCCTGAATAACTTTCAACAGAGCTCCTTGAAAACACACAAAGCCTACAAGGGGAAAAAAACTCAACAGTGACAGAGAATTAAGAAAGTGGATGACACTCCTTTGGTATATCAGTATAACTAGAAAATTGCAGATCTTGATAATGAACATCCTCAGTGCCTTCAAGTGCCCTTCCTAAAGTAGCAGCCGCCCCCTTCACTATGCCTACACAGCACGGGGTTAAGAGGGACCCAGCTCGGTGTATCCTGACCAGAACTGCCCTTCAAATGGGAAGCAGAAGGAAAACACTAACAGAGCAGGCAGGGAACAAACTTCAGCGATCTCCTCCTGTGAAACATGCCACTGCATGAATCCTGTGTCCTCCCTGCAGAAGACGTTACAGCAGCACAGCACAATGGGGCAGGGCTCCGTGGGTTATGGGAGTGGAAGGAGCTTGGGGCCTGCACGGACTCTGCTCCCTTGTCTGGATATGCTGTCAAATGTAATCATGTAAGGAATTCTTTCCGTCAGCATGGTAGCTAGTATGTCAGCCTTCTCAAGCCATAAGGCAAAATATATTGGCTTAAATTTCAGTTAGTCTGCTATGAAGAAATGAAAGGACTTGCCCAAAATCATACAAAGCAGAAAGACCTATATGCTGTTCTGAGACCAATGTCTACATCATTTCAACACTGTAAGATTCATGTAAGGTGCTTCAGCCATCTGTCCAATTTCTGAGTTCAGATACCTACAGAAACCTGAGCAATTATGGATCTTACTGAAATGACAACTCAATTCTCAGCTACCAAATTATCCTCCTCTTCTGAAGGCCACTGAAAAGTCTTTTCAGAGAGATGAACAGAGGACTCAGAAGACCAGAAAGATTTTATTTCAAGCTGAAGTCTACAATGAAAGTTATAAAATGATAGTTCTTTATTTCAGAAACAAAGGCTTATCATAGCTTTGAGGCTCTTAGGGGAGTGCATGTGCAAAGAACCTTTTATTGACTACATACAGCAGCTAATTGGAGGATACCAACATATCACAGTATTTCTCCAGGGATTTTTTTAGGCTGACCCCCTCTTGCCTCTTTTGCTCTTTTAAAAGCTTGTATCACTACAGCCTCACCAGAAGCATCACAGTGTAATGCTTCTAGCCTTTGGAAGTGAATTCCCATAACACTTCAAACCCTGATGGCTACATCATTTCAGCACAGTAAGCTTAATATCAGATGCTTGAGCCATCTGTCCAGCTCTCCAATTAACATAGCTAGCTACTGAAACTTGAGCAATTATGGATATTATTGAAATCACATTGTAATGAAGAAACAAATCTACAACACGAAAGAAGGACAGAGGAAACCCTAAAGCAACACCAAAACAGAGCTACTATGTGTGAAAAGAGAAGGAGGGGCACTTCAACCAGAATTAAATGCAAATTAGAACTTAATCTGGCCCATAATTTCTGTCTTGAGTCCTCATTTTGACTGTGGAGCAGTTGGGATCCTGTTCTCATTAGTGTAAATGACTGTGTGGTGCAAGAAAACAAAAAACCAAGCTCAGCACTTGTCTCCTCTATAAATAAACTTAGGAGAAACACCTTGGGACTGAGATGGAACCAGAGTAACCTAAGGCTAGGCCATCAGAAGAAAGATATCCTTTTCTGCTGGGTTTGGATTTGGACTGAATACTGTGCAATCATCTGAATTTATTAAAAACCTGGTAGATAAAAGTATACTGAGCACAATCAAATCCTGAAGATTGGATCACATCTGATGGACGCTCCTTGGTGCATGGTCTGTGTATATGGGGTACAAACCATTGGGTTAAAGCAGGTAAACAAGGGTCCTGAAAGGATAGCAAGAGATTTCCCTACATCCAGGCTCCCTCGAGGAGACCAAAAGCTGCTCCATATGCTATGTAAGGGACAGCAGGCCCAGAGGCAGCGAGTGACCTGCAGGGAATCAGAGAATCATAGCATGTTAAGGGTTGGAAGGGACCAAGAAAGATCATCTAGTCCAACACCCCTGCCAGAGCAGGATCACCACTATCAAGTCACGTGGACTTGATAGTCAAGAGAAGCTGAAACAGAAAATGCAGGAAGGGAAGGGGCAGTGTTGATATGGCAGCAGGCAGGCACAAGTGGCTTAGCTGCTGTCTGCAGTGCCAGCTCCTGGGCAGCAGCTCTCTCACTGTTTCGCTCGAGGGCCGGGGAAAGGGTCTCATCTCACCTGCCTATAGATGGGTAAATTCAGAAATCTTGAACTACTTATCTACAACACCTTAATAGTCCTTGGAGAGACATAGGCGTTTCTAAAGCATGACTTATATGGCACTTTAGACATTTACTGTAGAATAAGACAAATCATTCCCTATTTCTCTCCATGGACTATAAAAGTACTCTGTATGCCCAGCTCAGCTAGAGATGTCTGTACTGCAGATGTCTAAATTAAGGCAGCAGAGTCTTACCTTGGAGTGCTCTGATCATTGCAGTATGAGGAAGAACTGTTTTCTTAGCTTACAGGTGCCCACTGTTGATAGCAATCCATCACAGTATTGAGGAAACAAATGATGTTTCCTACTACAGCTGCAAGGTCTGCCCTGCTAAGCACTTGCTAGAGCAGTTACAAAAAAGACGCTCAAGATTTTGCCCTGTCAGAAACAGCAGCCTGTTATCACACCTGAACTCAACACAGCCTTCTTTCTGTTTGCAGCAAGATAAATTCTTTTCCCAGTGATAGAAAAACTGCATGAGACTTAAAATAAAGGTATCAAACAACAAAAAAGTATATTACGGTCACACATGTCTGCAAAAGAAAGGCAAGGCATAACTGGAAGATACCTGGAGCCGTTTGTTCCCTCACAGCAAGCGCTGCTGCATGGCATTTCATCTTTCAGTTCATGCTGGTTTTAATATTTGTTAGTGTTAGCCCCCAGTATTTCAGGTTACATTTCTATTTCTTGGATTGAATCTGTTACGGGAAGCAGTGATGCCCAGTTAATCTTCCCGTATTGCTTTTTGTTTTGCAGTCTCACATTCCCAGAGACTCCACCTGCAAGTGAAGAAGAGTTCACTTCTCATGAGAGCTGAAGGGTCTCCCCTCTATCTGCAGGCACTTCCCAGGCTTTTCACCTGGGTCACCCCTCAGTCTGCTGCACAAATAGCCTCTCCTGTCCACATTGGTCCCTCTGTCCATCTTGTAGCTTGCTACATCACCCCTGCCTGGAGAAACGAGCTCAT
This sequence comes from Actenoides lindsayi, assembly GCA_025331215.1. Taxonomy (NCBI): domain Eukaryota; kingdom Metazoa; phylum Chordata; class Aves; order Coraciiformes; family Alcedinidae; genus Actenoides; species Actenoides lindsayi. Next base: position 212,509 of record WTSP01003688.1, on the reverse strand, counting down.
AAATTACAAGTATCACTTGGGCTTAAAGGAATTGGCCAAGAGTGTTCGTCTACACAGAAATTCAGAGCTCTGCCAGCCTTTGGCAAGCTCCCTGCAGTCAGGTATGGGTGCCTTTTTCCACAGGCAGCTCGCCTCCCTTCTTACTTTTCCCCATCAGGCTTAGTTTCCATCCACAGGACAGAGAGATAATCACTGAAAGGCTGACTCCAACCTAGACATTGTTGCTCAGCTGGTTCTCCCTCAGACATTTATCTATTTTTCAGATGTTATTCTATTTCCTTAAGAAAAGCGTATCATGAAGTAAATCCCGTTTCTCCTTAGAGGTATAGAGGGGATTTGTGTAGCATACCAAAACTCCCTTGTGTTCCTTACAGTGTCATGATGCTTTTTTACTTTTGTGTTTTTTGCTGCAGACTATTAAGTTTGCCGCTGCTTACAAGAGACATATTTCTAACTAGAGCTATTCACAGCACAACATTAATTTGCTCCTCATTTTGTATGAACGTATTGATTTGACCACAGCTACAACCCACAATGTGTTTTGCTGCTCCTACATTCAGGTACTCAAAATAATATTGCCATGTAATGCAAAGCTATTAACTGCAGCCTAATATCTACCAGCCAGTGATGTGTGATAGAAAACCAGGGAACTGTCCCAAAGGGAAAACTGAAAACATGTAAATACAGTTTAGCGATTCAAATAATTATAATTGTTTTCAATAACATTCAAATGCAACATTCATATTATGAAGTTAATTCACTGTACCGTGTTTTTTGCTTATTTTAAAAGCCAGCTATTACAAGGTTCTTTGTACAGCTTAACAGTAAATGAGCCATATGTGCCAGACTGACTTTTTGTCCCATTCTGTTTATGAACTCAAGCTTAAAAACAGTACTCATTGCCACTAATATCCATTTAGTGCTGACACAAGACTGCCCACCTTCCTGTAATCAGAAAGATATCCCAAATTTAAATCCTGTGTATCATCAATATTGGGGACTCTGCTATTAAAAAATAAGAACTGGCTATTGCACATTTTTGCAGATCTTGTGGAAATGACTTGGCTGGAGCCACTCTTCATTTTTGCTGGCTGAAATTGCAATACTGTAGTACCTTTAACTCCTGCCAGCAACACTATCCACATATGTTTCTAACTGAGAGAAACTGTTTGTAAGGAAAACCTGAATACAGTATGGGTTCGCTCGCCTGCTCACAGGATTAACTTTGCCTCTGAGTGCTTTCTGGGATTGCATCTTTTCCAGGGAGAAATCTGCAGTGCTCCCCAAGGAGGCAAAAAGTCAGAGTCACTGTACCCTGAAAATCAGTTATGATTCTCCTGGGTCTGGCAAGGCGCAGATGGATGAATAATTAATGCGCTGTCTTTTAAATCTATAGATATTTACCTGGAAGGGTTTTTTTCGTTGTTGTTGTGGTTGGGTTTCTTTTTTTATGTTGTTTATTTATTGTTTGTTTGGTTTGGGTTTTTTTAAATAATCAACATGAGATTTAAATTAGTATTACGATTGTCACTGAGTGACAATCAAACAATCAGCAACTAAGACCAAACCAAGAACAGTAAACTGTTAATCCAATAGTATTTCCCTGTGAAGGTCTATAATCATCCAGGGTTTCACCTTCTTATTTATTTCTCAGCAGATTGTTATTAAATCAGACAAACATATGCATACATTAAATGCTTCAGTGACCCAGTATAGCCTTAGGAACTATACCATAAACCAGCACATGCATAAGCGTTATAACTCACTAGGAAGAAGTCCACAGGTTTTCAGCTGCAGCACAATACCAGAGGGCAGAGTTCTGTTCGATTTTTCCATTGTCACACAGCACAAATGCAAGAGTATAACTAGCCCAATAATATTGGGTTTCAAACTAGCTCATTTTGCACCATTAAATTGTAGAAATACCTATTTTGATAGGTATTAGTTCATAGGACGAGTTCTACTGCTAAAATTTTTTAAGACTATTTTAATGCTTCAATAGGTTTGCACAGTTTTGTGGCTTAAGAGAAAGCCTGTTGTAATTAAGTCTCCAAACAGAGTATTTTATGAAAATAATAATTTTAATTTTTAAAGAAGTGAAAGGAATGATGGAAGTTTTCATGATGGTCAAGAAAATACTGTAAATAATCAAAATATGTGTCCCAAAGGTTCAAGTAAAAGACAATTATTATTTTTAAAATTTTCTGATTTTAATCCAGTTTTATGATTTGGAGACTTCAATCATAAACTCAGAACTCTTGGGGTTGCCATTCCTACTCCAATATCTATCTTTTATGGAAATTGGAAGCCTTTCCAGAGAGGCACAGAGACTGCTTCTGTACCAAGCTATGACCTGAAAAACTGTTTTATGCTACTCAATGGATACAACAGCATGCAGAACAAAAAATGTTATTTTGCTTTCTCCTAACTGGACAGGGCCATTAAGTATGATGGCAAGCATGGAAAAGAGCAGCCCACTGAAGCTGAACAAATGCACGATACATTATCACTTCATATACCCCTTCTAGTACCTTCTTACATGTATAATATGCATTACTGTCTTTTTCTGTCTTCTACTGTCCTCTTATCTACCCATCTCATCCTTATCTTTTTTCAAAAACTCTATATTTGCACCAAAAGAGGAAAAAAACCCCAAAGACTGAAAAAACAGAAGTCATTATAAATGTGCTGAGACCACTGGCCCTACATGTCAGGACCATCTATCATATTCATTGCTTCAGTAAAATTGCTGATGTGAACAGAAAGCAAATTCTGTTACAGTAGAAGAGGTATCTGAGAACATGTTTGCATACCAGCTATCTACGGGTCATAATCAGAGGATAAATAAGACCGTTTCAAGTGTAATGCTGATTGTACTGTACCAAATTTTCTAATAAAACCCCTTCATGCTTGAAAGCCACAGAGCCTAAGAAAATGTGCTTCCAAGAAGAGCTGTAGTGTGAGCTGATTTATAATGAGTGTGCAGTCATGAAATTAAAATGGCAAGGCAAAAGTTAACACAAGACTGGGTGAACTCATTAGGAGCCCTACTTAGCTGTATGCAAAATGACAAAATAAGGGTGTCTAAATTCCACTGTAAATCCAATAGACTGCATGCTGGAAGCAAAGAAATGAGATGAACAAGGGCTCATCTACATTAGAAAGTTTTACAGCTTTAATTAATCCAAAAACATAATTAAAGCTGTGAAATCTTTCTAGTGTGGATGCAATTTTACTGGTTAAATGAACAAGCATTTGGAGCTTACTGTGGTTCAGATATATCATGCACCCATCTGAATATACCATACTCTGGTGTATTTTAATGTACCCAGTTTTCTTCCACATATAGTTCTGGCTACCAATCTAAATTTCATATAAAAGTATTTATCTTCTATACCTTTGCAGAGGCAGAATTAGACTAAGGAAGTGTTCTAGAGATGGCTAGATTAGACCACACTGCTTCACTAGTGATGTGTACTGTCTACTCTTGTTCTTGAAAAAGCTGTCTTATGGTTCAAGCATAAATTGTAGCTAAATGCTTTCCCCAGTTGTACTACAGGCTTCTTGGGAGTCTGAGAACACCAATGTATACTGGTGCTTTTTTGTCTATAAGAAGACAAAAAACTTATTTCCTCTCATAGGTTGAGAACTTGGATTACCCCTTACTGAAAGGGTTGCTAATATTTTCTCTACTTCAGTTAAATAACTAAATAAATCTGGCAAGTCACAAACAAACATACATGGCCTAAATTTCCATATAGTGTGTACATTTTATGACACAGTATAGATTCAATTATTCTGACTTAATATTTGTTGGTTTCCCTAAGCTATTAGTCCTGCGTGCTGTTCTGATGGCATCTTCACATCTCTGACAAAAGCAACAATATTAGCAAATACAGCTTAAATATTACTGCAATATGTAATAACAAATGACCTTTAAAAATAAAATTACAGAATATAAAAATCACAGCAATAACCATACACTTCAGATTCAATGTGAAATACTGTTTTCTAGTAGAACTGCAAGAACCTCTTATATTAAACAGGTTAAGAATTTTAAGTGGAAGTGCCAAGAATATTTGTCAGAAATTGTTCTCCTAGCATCTTTTGATTCAGAATTTGTCATTCCCTAATGTATAACAGAAGTTCTACACTCCTTTGATGTTGATATATGTATCATCTTTTTCTACAACACAGAAATATCCCACTCTGCAGTTTCTACATAAAAATCGAAAGGTTAAAGTGTTGGACATTTTAAGAATTATGATCTAATACACAGATAACTCTGACATGGAGTATACAAAAAGTTATCTTATTGCTACAGAACCTTTGAAAGTAAATTTTGAAGCAGTAAGACCTAAATTAAATTAAGTATTTCTTTTCTGCTAAATTTTATTTAGAAAACCCAAGCAAAGTGGCTTTTACCTGCATGTCATTATGCTCTCACTTATATGTTCTTATGAACAACCTTTCAAATAATTTGACATCTCTATCTGCAGACAGAAAAACTATTGTGACTGCAAAGCTTGGATCTGCCTTCTGGGCACTGGGCGTCAGGACACCAAGGTGCTTTTTTTTTGCCTGCCTCTGTTGCTCTCCTAAGTTTTTATCTCCGTATATAATAAGCTCTTAATGACAGGGCTACTCCAACTAGTTGTTATCAAAATAAAATTCTTCTTACTCATATTGCAGGCATAATTTGTTCATCTTTTTTCCTAACCATCTCATCAACATTCTGCTGAGAGAGCACTGGAGAAGCTGGATCTTGGCATTTTTTCCACCTACAGATTAAGATCAATTTATTACTAAATAATTAACTGATTGAAAATTACTGTATTAATCACCATATACTGTGCACTCTGAAATCAATGCGGGAGTTACCAAGAAGTGGCCACTACAGCTTGCTATGGTAAAAGTATGAATGTAGCATATCTCACTGTACATTTTAATCTACTCTGGGAATCAAAACTACCCCAAAACTGAGAAGTCCAAGATGAAAGGAACGCAAAATAGTGCTGAAATCATGTACATCCTTTAGATGATCAAGAAGGAAAACACTTCACATTACTATTTACAATCTTCACAGTTGTGCTGAAGTTATATTTTCAGTAACTTTTAAGGGTCATTTCCTCTTGCTCAACATATAAATATTCTGATTTTTTTTCCCCACTAAGTGCTGAGGTACTAAACAAAGCAGCGAATGTCATTTTGAGACTAAAAAGACAACTGGCATACACATAAAAGTTACAGAGCATTTTATATGCTGGTAAATTTAGTGGAGATTCTTTCTGTTGCTGTGTATTCACTTTCAAACTGATCTATTTCAAATCAGAAGTCAATCTTCATCTCCATCCACAACAAACAGACAATTACCCCTGCCTTTTCCCTCCTTGTCATAATCCATTTATGTTTTAATTGGGATCACTATATAAACAACTGCAGGATCTCAATGGCCCCAGAATATGGAAACCCAGATTTTCTGAAAGGACTCTTGGGCATTCAGCTGACTACGGCTGTAACTGCTCTTACTTGATGTTTGTATAACACCTTCCCCAAGTGAAAACCCATGAGGGAGTTCAATGAAATCGCATCAATCAGGACTCCCAGCTGACATTGGGGGAATGGAATAGGATGCTACTTTTCCACGTGCTCAGCATATTCAAGCAAAGCTGAGAGAACTCAGCACACTTGTGAGGCAGGGGAAGTCAGAAAGCTGAGTGCCTCAAAGGTAGAGGCAAATAGCTGGCCTGCTCCTGAGAGATGTTGTCTGTAGACACCTTCTGTCCCACTGAATCAGTACTTCAGTGCTGAAACTCAAAAGTTTACATAACTTCCTAGGACATCTTAGCTTAAATTTGGCTGCTTTGGAACTGCCTTAACATGCAAGCCATTCACTTACACTTCTACTATTCTCTTTCAGATCTTCCAGCTTTAACTGAAGTGGACATTGAAGATCAAGAGTTTACTTTGAGCTTGAAAAATAAGAACACCACAATTTCTCCTATTACTTTGATCTATTACTGAATACTTGGTTCAGGGCAAGATAAAAGATGTCCAAATCAATATTATTTGTACACTCTGAAGATAACAGAGATGTCAGATTTTTCCACCTCTTACAATCTTCCCCCTCCAATGTTTAAGTTAGTCAAAGGAGTCATTTAACTTTTAATTAAAATGAAGATTCCTTGGAGCTAACTAAGGAATCTCTCCTTGTTCAAAATCTCCTTCCCTGGTTTCAAGACACAGAAATTTTGATAACTTATGGACTTTTATTACACAAGATAAACATAATCTTTAAAGTCCTTACTGGTTTAGAAGCAACAGCTCTTCTTCTGTTCCTGCTTTTAAGGTCCTCTTTTATCCAAATCTTTATGCAGAAGTGATAGTACATAAAGGTTGCTTCTTTAATGAGTTGTTTTAAATTTGGTGCAACACACTGGGCATATTATTTCTAACACTGAAATAATGAACTGCAATTAAGCTCAGGTTCTGCTTTACTCAGAAAAATGATACAAACTTGACAAAACATCAGAACTATTTCAGGTTTGAAATGAAGCCAGAAAACATTTGCTTATATTCATGCTTTCCTCCAAAGACTTTACACAATCTGGGTTTCACACATTATGCTTGGTAGCAAATCAAAACTCAGCTCAAAATGATTTGCTTTTTACCATTGTTAAATTAAGTAACTTTTTAAAGAGGTGTGTCTATCTACATATATCAATATATAGACAAATATATGAACAGACACACTCCTGTTGATATGCTCTTGAAAATGGAAGCACAAAGCAATTTCTTTGTGAAGTGTCACCCACAATTTATAATCAATGACACTGCATGTCACTAAGTGTGCACCATTAACTGCTTCATTCTGAATATCCCTGAGGAAATAGAAAGGTTTTTCATCTAAAAAAAAAATTTTAGCAAGGCACAAGACATTCAACAGTCTAAGTAGGCTAATTTAAAGAATAAAGGAGAAATAATTTCTCGCTTCTAACATAATTTTGAAGACTGTATATTGATCACCTAATATATATTGAGCTGTAATGAGAAGCTTTGTTTGAGCTTTTTGCTAAGCACAGTATATTTAGAAATTGGAATTTATAAGCAGAGTGTTTTAAGAATCAATGCATACATAGTCAGCAACAGTCACACAGAGACAGCAATACACTAAGGATGTGAGCAGCACTATCAGGATTTCTATGTACATATTGCCTGAGCCCAAAATATAATTGAGTCACTTAGATTTATATAGATCTGTTGGCAGTCCAAATACAGCCTCCCCCCAAACAGATGAAAATGAAACAGAACTTTGTATACATTTGTTCAGAATGGGATTTGATTTCACTTAAAGCAATGACACAGGCCTGTAACAACTTCACCATTGTAAGCAATATCCCTAATATGACTCCACTTATATAATATATAATATTATATAATTATATAATAATATGATAATATTATATAATATAATAATATAATATAATGATAATGTCACCTTTTTAATTGTACAGAGACTTGATTGCAAAAAAGTTCCTGAAGATTGATGATTCATAGTGAGAACAGAAACTACCCTCCCCTTGAAAAAACAGGGGAGACCTGTGATAAAGTTTTTTTGTGGAGAACATGATTACAAAAATATTTAACTCAAACCAACAAAATTCCTCTCAATATTTGTTATTGAGTTACTGGAATTTTCTTTTGAAAAATTCAAATGTATGTTCAATTTGGAATATTTTATTTTGCAACAATCTAAATATTTCACTCAAGAAAATAAGATATTGTTGAAATGTTGTTTTGAAAAGGAAAAAAAAAAATCTGCTATTTTACTACTTATTTCAACTGGATAGATGAGGTTTCTCAAAAACCTCAGTTCTACCAGGAGCTAGCTGTTTAGCCTAGCTTTAATAAACCTACTCAGAATGGTGACAAAAATGAAATGTATCGCACTTTGTGACAGTTGTAACTCACACAGCCGAGAAAGTAAATAGATGCTTTTCATGGTTACAGGCAGATGAGTCAAAACAGATGAAAAGCTGTCTCAAAATTCATTCCTCTCTATTTTTCAATGTATTTTCCTATGTATATCCAAAGCTCTTTTCCCAAGGTTGGAATACATCAAAGTGATTATCTTCAATTATTCTATGAGCCTAAAAAATGTGATTCAGGAAAGCAATTAAGAATGATTATAGAGAGAGTCATATCAGTAGTACTACTGAATTCACTAAGGATGTAAGCAAATGCCTTAAGCTGAGCATTACATATGTGCTCCATTTCTTACTATGAGCCTAATTACAGTGTTGTCCTGTCACCGAGCAGGACTTTACCTCAGCCTTTAGTCAGATCCTCGTTATTTAGCTTGAGCAAAGTTAATTGGCAAACGGTTCCATTCTCACAAAATGAAGTTTTTAAAAAGCTTTCTTTTGCACATTGCAACAAAGTCAAGGTCTTTCAGAGGTTTTTGTGGATGGTTAGATGAAAGGATAGACAGAAGGAAAAGCCCATCTGAGAAACGACTTAAGGTTATGCTGTCTCTGATTCAGACTAGTTTCCTCAAATAGAGGCTTTCCACATCAGCCTCCAAGTTTTTAACAATTTGACACAGATCTCTCCGGTTTTCTCAGAAATCCCATCTTTGAACAGAGATGCCTCTTTGAATGTAAACTTTATGAATATATGTATGTTCCCACAGCCGAGAAACTACAACCTTCCCAATCAACCTTTCAGAGCGAAGGCTGCCAGAAACACTGGAGAAGCAAACAGCTAAGCTGTAAATTAATACAGGCTGGTAAACAAGGATGGCATGAACTCAATTAATTGATATGTGGCACTGTCATAAATCAGCACATGCTGATTTAAGGAACCTGATCAGTAGGATGTATCCTAATTGGGAAGTAGAGCATCTCTGGTTTATGCACAACTGGTGACGGTGCACCAAATGACAGAAAACCAATCATAAACACCACTACCTTGTATGTGGATTTTTTGTTGTGTGACTGAACAACACAAGTTTCATAAACTCTGAGACTTTGTCCAAAGGCCATTGATGATGTTTAATTCAATATAGCAATGAAATGGCACCTACTTGTGTTAGAGGAAAGAAAAAAAAATAAATTCAAATTCCAGTATTACTACACTAATACTGTCAAGCTTATTTTCAAGCCCCTCAGTTGGGCACATTTCCATCATAAGAATTACTGTCAAAACTGAGGAAGGTTATGGTTGCACTTGAAGGATGCAGGGCTGTTAAGAGCAGATTTTTCTCATTTAACTAATCCCCCACTGTAGACGGCAGAGTAGAGATTGCCAACCCACATTAGACAGCCACCTCAGAAATGAGTTCAGCTGGTGTCAGCTTTCTCCCAAGATCTTAACTGCAGAAGTTAATGCCTGTACATTAAAGTATATTTAAAATTTGAAATATATGTTAGAAAATAAGTCTGCAAATGCTGTCAAGTTACACAGTATATCCCTTTTCCCAAAGAAGCTTGAACTATTTATTCCTTGATGTAGGTTTTCCAAAGAATTGTTTTAGAAGATGCTAAGAGTAAAATTCTACTTAGTTCCTAAACCACATGGCCTCATACATCTCTTTTACTGAAAAGCCAAGGGAGACAGCTAAAGCAGCTAATACCATTTCATTGACTTAGTGTTGGCAATTCTCCAAAACAATGGAGGAAAAAAAAAAAAAAAGCTTGGAAAAACCCAACCCTCTTACTCTCTTCCCTCATCTTTGCACACAAATCTAAGAGTCAATTCTTAGTAGGGATTTGTAATGTGTACACAAGGAAGTCAGGTGCCACATTATCTTAAAAGCACTGTTGAAATTTAATGCTAATCCCTCAAAACTACTTTGAAAATCCTAACATTAAAGAATGAGAGTTGCCTGTTGATTAAAGGAACCATTCATTATAACAATATTGCCTCTGTATTAAGTTAATCCATACATTTACATTCAATTGGAATCTGTTTAATGCCTAGCTACCTGCTAAATATGAACAACTCTGTAAGCAGCAATGAGATTTTCAAGTGAGTGTCACAGGCAAAGCCGCTTGGGTAGAATAACCGCACTCTGCCACGGAGAGCGTTCCAGCCGGAAGGCTAATCATATGAAATATTTTACCACAGAAGTTCAATAAGGGAACAAGTTCTAATAAGCTTAAGAAGTTGCTCAAGAAGAGTTTTAACAGGAAAGCAAGGTGGAATTGCACAGCTGAGAATTAATCACCTATGCAACATATATAATATTAAACTTGTTCCATCCTTTAAGCATTTTTCGTCAATGTTCTACTATAAGGATGAGTTTAAACAGCTTCTGTAGCCCTGGTCCTGCAGGGTTGGTTTGGATCTAGCCTTATATGTTGACTTCCTGAGATGAGGGCATTATGTTTTTCAAGCTCTTTCTTTTATTTATCACATCTTCGCAGATAAGGTCCTTTCTGCAACATTTTTCTATAATGTCATGTATTTGTGCATTGAATTGCTTTTAGAAGCCATATGAATTAAGCATAAAGCTAACATAATTGGAAATTCAATCATTATTTAGCTGCTTTTCCCCTCTGCCACAGAGTCTGAAGCCCAATGCACAAATTTGCATTGGCAATGCAATAGCAGAAAAAGTGAAATAGTTTTAATAAATTATTCTGAAAGATATTAGATAGAGGTCAATTCCCAATTCTTTTGAACTCCATCACAGAACACTCATTTAATTTTCTGGGAATAGAATTTGGCCCCAGTCACTTACAAAATGGGATTAAACTTCTGGCTTTCTTCCCAGAATCTGGAATGGAAATACACCTGTGAAAATCTGCAGAATCATATAACGGACCTTCCCAAAGAAGGGAGAACCTTCTATGTAGCTTTATGAAACAGGTTGTTTAGTTTCTTAGATTGCCATCTTCAACATGAGCCAGAATATTCTGTTGTTCATAAATTAATCAAAATACCTGAAGTCAGAAGCAATTTCTTGAACTTGCCTTGAATCTCTGGGCTTTCCACATTTAAATGTTTTTCAGCATGCATTTAAAACTGAAGAGTGAGAGTATGAGCTGCTATCATTTCAGTGAGACCATAATAAAGGTCAAACATTTGTTAGATTAAAAGCGACATTAATGCCTTCTGAATTCTTATTAGAGAAGGTCCATCATGGTATCATTTTCTTGGAGAGTAATAGGTCAGCTGTCAAATCTATCACTATGCCTGCCTCTATTTTCCTACGTTCAAGCCAAGACCAAAGAGAATAGAAGGAAACCATAGAAATATACTTTTCAAAACCATCAATTTGACAACTTTAATTAAAGTCACAAGTTCAAGCATATGGTAATCCATTACCTGGAAATCCTGGAGTTATACTTCATGGTACACTGACCTAAATAAATTGAATTTGAGTATAGGACTGCACAAACCATTTGTATTCTTACGTAACTACCAAGTCAAGAAATCTGCATGACTTAGCCCAAAAGATATGAAAGACTAAATTTCATCAGGGGCTGACTTCTTACTCAAGAGAATTACAAAATCACTTTCATTCTAGGCGTGATATCCTGGCCTTTAACTCAAACAGGTTACGAAGAGGAGTAATGCTTTCAATGCCTGGTCTGAAACAGCTGAGCATGAAAGTATGAGTAATAGGCAGAAATCTGGCTCCACTTTACCTTCATATTTACTAATTAGAGAGAGGGAATTGGATTAGAGGCCAGGTACCTTGCCCCGATACCTTGTGCACTGTGGGCTACTTCTACAGACCTGACATTTACCACTTGCATGGTAAGTACTCAGTAAATGTTAAGGCAGGGATATAGTATCACTCATATCACTGTTCACACTTCAAAGGCACATTCTATCCCCCCAAAAACCAGACCTGTAGCTCACAAATTGGTATAACTCCTTATAGGAGACATGGATGTACTATGCTTACTACGATGGTTGGGCACCTCGAAACATCATCATATTTGGTTAATGGATTAGTATATATATTTAATTTTTTTTAAAGTATTTACAATATGACAAAAGCAATAAAATTAAAAATGCACTGTAAAGAAAAACTTATTTTACCTAATGCAGTCACACATCTGGTTTTAAACATCAATGAGAACTATCCAAGTTACTTGTGTTTTATGTATTTGTGCATGTTAGTTTAAGAAGAACATAAAATTACGTAAGTGGAAAATAAATTATTTTAACTGCAGAAGGCAAGTCAAGTGAGGAAAAAGAAAATGAAGGAAACTACTCCTATGTTGCTTGTCTTTCAGAAGTAACTGCACCTTTTTTAAACCACACCAACATGCAGAAAAGCTTACAAGAAAAAAATCCCTTATTAAAAGAGAAGGGGAAGGGAGGGAGAGGAGAATTGATAAATATCAATAAAGCATGAAAATCTGATGTCAGTGTAGCCAGGGCAAATCAGGAATAACTTCCATTTATATTAAAGAAACTTTTCCAGTTTTTCACCCATGCTAATTCAGTGGAACTCTGAGCCACAGGCATGAAAGTTAAAAAATATGAAAGCAATGAAAGCAGTCAGGATTCATAGAAAAGCAGTCTCTCTCTTCTATGAGACTGTTTGATAAACAGAAGTATATTGCCCCAAAATCACCATTGTTCTAATACTTCAGTGGAGCAATACTATTTTTACCAAGTTCAATAGACACAGCCTTCCTGTCTGTGACAGAAATGAATAAAACACCTTCCCCTGAATTCCCACATCCAAATCCAAATACAGGTACCAATTTTTACAATTCAGATTCCACCATGAATTCAGACATTTTTAGTAGTGAGTTTTCCAAATGCCTTTTACATAAAGTTCTTTGATAAAATCTGAGCTTATGGTTTACCGTGAATACACAGCATACCACACATCTTAACTCAGCAACTCAGACTCCAAAGTGTTGAAAGTGATAAATCTTATGAAGAACTTCCTAAGGCTGTGGTAAAAAAGAAAGGTTGTTATTAAGCGAATTTTGTTTTAGGAGGGAGGAAGAGATAAAATTTTTCTATACTTTAGCCACTTGACCAAGATCCTCCCCAAAACAGGACAATGCTGAATTGAGATCAGATAAGGCATTCAAAGTGATTTACAGTCATGAATCATGGAGTGTACAGTTGAATACATGATGACATGAATTGTAGGAATGAAGGAGAGCTTTAATGAAATGAATGGAAGTTTTGAAGACAGAGAGAAAAACATTTTTCTGTATTATTTAAGTATGAATATGTAGGAAATTTTTTGACCTGAATAATTTCTCATACTGATCTAAAATACATTGTTGTGGATCCAGCTTTCACAGATCTTTTGCATCAGTTTCTACAGATATAAGAATAATGTACATGATGGAAGCAGAGTAAAACTGATACAAGAAGAGGAAGAATCAGCAACCCTAACAGTACACATCTAACCACAGAAGTATTTCCTTCTCTGAAGTACTCTGTTTGCTAGCATCCACATGTAACCCAAGAATAGAAACAATTATATTTTTTATCTGTTAGATGTATCTAACATCTATCTAGATGTTTTTATCTGTTAGATGATTTTTTTATCTGTTAGGTTTGGCATCTTCCAGATTTTAACTAAAGCTGTAAGGCCACTACAAAACTTCTGTGGCTGGCACATGTTAATATTATGGATTTAAAAAGAGTTTTTCCTGGGATTAGCTGCCCCCTAAAAGATTGTAGAAGACTGTAGCATGTATTTTAAAATCCATTATTAATACCATATTAGCATTTTGAGTCTCTAAGGAGGTAGATGTTGCAGGTTACCCACAAAGAATCTACTTTCTGTAATGAGGAGAGGAACTCTGACATCTGTCAACTGAGTAAATTCCACTGTTTTGTAAATATTGATCAAACAATCATGGTTAATGATACAACTCTGTAAGTGAATTAGACAAATGCTCCCACATGGCTATCAATTTAATTTCCCAGACTAAATTAGCTTCTTTTGTAAAGCAAAACCCTTTTAAGAAGATAAATTGTTCAGTGACATCAATGTCCATTTCAATTATGGCTTTATTCTGGTAGAGGCTGTTCTGTATAATATACCTGCTTTTCACCTGCCTGTATGATAAGAATATACAGTGGGAACCACATCACACTAACCTTGAACATTTATACCCCATTTCTCTAAGTTATAGGATAGCTGATGTAAATAATACTCCAGCAAGTAATTATTTTTGTACCAGCCTATACAGCCAGTTGAGCTGAAATCACCATTGTTAGAAAATATAGTGATTTAATTTTAGCAGAACAGTGTTTCAGAGCAGTGCTGCAGATAACAGCTGTCAGCTGAGCACAAGCTAGGTGTGAGAACGGGCACTCGGAATACACCAAAAGGATACTTGCGAATGGGTAGTGAGCATACCTTCAAACCAGACTGATTACCTCTCAGGAGTAATTCATGCATCACTCTACAGCCTGCTTCAGTGGAGACAAAACTGCTTGGGCTTTAGCTCAACTGGCCTCTAAAAAGCAAGAAGGGAGGGGCAGGGAAGGGTTTAAATTGGTCCCATTTAAAGAAGCAGGTAACCCTTTTTCTCAAATCTGTTCTCCCTTCAGATCTAAAATACTGCTCACTGAGTAAGGCAGCTCTCTGCTGACTTCAGGAGGCTTTGGAAAGTGATACGGAATATGGAATGACTTCTTATTTCTGCATGGTAGCCTTTAGTGACCGCAATTAATTAGATTTGGAAAACTAGAAAGGCTTCTTAAAATGAATGTCAGTGAAAGGCTCATTTATTTGCATACAGTTTATTTCAAAATATTGATGTTAAAATAAACTTTTCTGTAAATGTCATTAAATTATAAAATTGATTTGGTGACAAAATGGCTATTAACTCTCTCCCGAGAGAATCTTTTACTTGATATATTCTAGTTGCATATAGTGGATGGAAGGGAAAAATCTGAGTAGGTTTTTATTCTGAATTATAACTACTCCGCTTTTTCTCCTCAGAAGAAAGACAGCTGCTGTTTAAATGATCTGGTCTCACATGAGGAAAGAAAAAGCTTTATCACTGTTCTGCAATGTAAGTACATACATGGATTGCCCAGCAGAAACCGAGCACAGCGTGAATCTCAAAGCCCTGTTGTTACATTATGCAAAAGCAGACAGTAAAAAGGAAGGGGTTACAGAGGCAATTTGCATATTGCATTTAGAGCTTAATGAAGCTCTTTCTTGAGGAGAGGGTCAGCTTTTTTAGGATATTCAGGTGGCTAACTCAGTAGGAATAAAGTGCTTAAATGCCTTTAAATCTCTCCTATGGTTCTCATTCTGATAATTTCCTTTCAAGACCTGTGATGTTATCAGAACAATGAAGCGAGTCATATTGAGACTATGAGAAAACTTTAATGTTTATTTTTCTATAATTGCTATGTGTCTTTCTGTGTATTTGCCCCCATTTTGAAAAGCCACACTCCAAGGATCCATGTAAATAAGCAAGAAGACAGTTTGCTATATAAGTGCAGGAAACTCTGCTGAACAAATTAGTTTAGAAATTCAGTTGGGGACTGCAACTACGTCATGGATAAGAGCTGCTTGAAACATCTTTCATACCTTAAAATACTACAGCGGTGTCCAAGATGAGAAAATGCTCATCCTTTACAAATATCGTCACTATCACACAATTTTCCATAAGGAAACCCACTTCTTCCTTAAGAAGTCCATGATACCTGACCTGATGAGCCGGCCTCATTCATGCATACTTAGCAACAAATTAGTTAAAGGCTTTGGGCTACCATTTCATGCTGGTCCAGTGTTACGTGGTCTAGAAAACCATTCTTGACTATCCTGTCCTATAACCACTTGGTTCTAACCTATGTGTGTTATGTATATGCCTGCACATGTTGCATCCCTTCCCCTCCCAGCCCACTGATGACTGTAAATTCATTCTAATTTTTAAGATAACTCAGCTACCCACTTGGAGTGGTCAAGACTTATTCTTTTAATAAGAAATCTCTCATTAACTGTCATCTCTCAGCTGACGTCATGTCATGTGTCAACTGAGTCCATGACTGCTCTGTTTGCAGCTTGTTCTTTTGTCATTCCTGAGAAAATCACATAACGTGTCTGGTTTCCCCTTCTGTTTACTACAGATACCTCCATCAAATTTGCAGTGGTGTTGTAAGAAAAAAATTACCAGAAGTTATAAAGTGTTATTGTGAATAATTGATGGCAACCCTAAGGCTGGCCAGAAAATGGAACATCTCCTCCACAACTCATTCCAACATTTATTTTCTTTCTGAATCCAAATGAAAGTCAATGAATCAAAATAGATTGTGCAAATTCATGTAAACTTTTCCTCATAAAAACATGATCCTATGAATCATTTAAATGAAAGTATTTCCAGCAAAAGATTGATCTCTGTGTAACCAGTTGTAATCTGGAAAAAAGGTGATGACTGGAAGGCTGATTTATGACCACAGACAATCAGATCATGGAAAGCTAGATAAAACAGTTGCTTCTGCAGAGCACCAGTCTCAGAACTAATTATTTAAATGTAAAATTGTGCACTGTGTGGTTTTTATAATGTTTCTTTTTAATTTTTGCCAGCCGTTACTGCAGAAACCCCTGTCCTCTGCACGCCTACGTACATCGCCCTCCACACAGACCCACACCCCCAAGCAACCCATATTGCTTTTGAACCAATTAAAGATTTTAGTCACATAACACTGATTAATGTTTTCTTTAAGATATTATAGAAATTAATTTTTAAGCAATAATTTGCTTTCTTGTCAATTTTTGAAACCTCCAATCTACCAAAATACTTTGGCTGTATGAACTTGTTTATATCTCTAAATCAGAGCTGCTGCTGTGCATACTGACTGCACTGTTAGAATCCAAATTAATCTTTAACCTGGGTGAAGGATTATTTAATTAATCTTTTAATTAGCTGGTATAAGAATAAGAAGGTTTTGCTTCTAATACTGACTTGAATGGTGTACTGGAGAATATTCTCTTTTGGATGTCTTCTTTGGGTATTATTATTATTAGTAGTAGTAGTAGTAGTATTGTTGGTGGTGTTTCCTTCCCACTGAACTGGGTCAGTATCTACCTCATTCAGTATCTTCTGAGATTTGACCCATTTTTCTCTGAGTACTCCTCTAAGACCTCTCAAAAAAAGTGGTAAAAGCAGTCCAAATCACCTCCACCCCCCCCACCCCCCCAATTTATCTGAATAATCTGAACGATTATCTGAACAGTTAACTGAACAAAGAGGAACAACTGAATCAAGTCTCACAGTACAGAAGCCCACAGAAAAAGATGGGCAAAGCTTGGCTTTCAGGGGAAGTGCAAAAGATGTGTAGCTGGGATAGGGACAGCCAGCTTCCTACAGTTCTGTCCAGACTCAGCACAGAAAAGGTGACATAAATGAACATCATTATGCATTTTACTATGTGTAGATACGGGCAACAACTCTAAAGTCTTTTTTGATGTGAAGTTGATATAGCACTTCCATTTGTCAGAGTGCAAAGATTATATGAGAAATAGTAGCTGGGCATTAACTACACCACAACTTCGATAAAAACCAAAGAAACACATTAATACTCTTAATGCTGAAATTCAAATCTGCAGTAATATACCTCGTTTCTTTTTTATATCATCAGAGAATAGGATAAACAGGAAATTTTAAAAGGGGCAATTTTCTTTGACTAACTGAATTGTCAAAACTAAATTGGGATAATTGAAGAAACTGAAAAGGCAAGATAACATCACTACTTTGTTAACATGGACAATATTTTGCAGTTTCCTTTCCTGGTGCCTGTTGCACTTACCATGGATTAGCTGCCCATTGGATAAATTATATGTCTGAGTTTATTAAAATGATATATACACATGAATTATGAACACACAAAGATCTTATAGAACATATTTTGTGGGATTTTTTTTTTACCACTGACTTCACTGAACATAGAGAGAGCCAGTTCTGAGTATTTTTGCTTAGCTGACGTGGGTAAACATCACTTTCTAAATTCCACTGTGATATTTGTAGGAGAACGTATCTGCGCTTTCAAGATTGAAACTTCATATTCTCAGACAGCTAGAGAGATGTAGATATAAACAAGGAATATGAGTCACTAAGAAATAGAAAAGACAAATCAATACCAGAAAAAAAGTCTCTATTTGCAGGACAGGGAAATGCTGGTTTGAGAGATGCAAAATGATGCAGTCATAAATTCTCAGGGTTATTGTTCAGATTTTTAAGCTTAGAAGATTCAAGATCCAATTCGGTATCTTTTATGTTCTTCTCTAAAAAGCCTACATTTCCTGCAACAATTTCATTCTACAGGTATTTGTCTCATCATCTTAAAAAACATTTTTCAAATACTTTCTCCCTTTTTTTTTTTGAACAAACGTTTTATTGTTTCAGTACCAGATTCAATTCCAGTGTAAATTCAAATAATATCAGCTGGATGAGTCAACAGCAGCCAAGTGAAGTAAGAATCTTCTACCAGACACTCCTTTCCCCTGAGACAATGTAATAAGCAATGGTCTTTTTGGACTCCAGACATTTTATTATCTGATTGAATTTGGAAAAGCCTAGACGACCGTACAGATTGAATGCCTCACAAGTATGCTAAGACAAAACTGGAAATCATTGCTTGTTTTAATTATTTTTTCTCAAATATATCAAAATCATATCTCTAAGTCTTTAAAGGCACCTTCTGAAACCTGAAACTATTTTAGTTACAGCTGCTGCATTTCCCACAGACTGCTGATAAGCTTACTGGAATCAGAGTTTATACCACACAACTTCTGCGGTTTGGCTTAGCAACAAACATTAATTTCAGCAATGCTTTTGTGTTAATGAGTATTCAGAACAGAACACATTGCTACTAAATGCTGCATCATGATTTGTTTTCTCGTGGACCCTGAGAATGTTGCTTACATCTGTGGGTATTTTATAAGTGGTTAACAGAAATATCATGGCATTAATGCTTTGTAGTGGCAGTTGCAACTGACAGTGTAGAAGGCAACAAGTCCAAATATCCCAGATATGTATCATTTAATAATTTCAGTACTGATGGGACTGTAACATTTTCAGAATTTAGATCCAGATCATAGTTTCATAGCTGGCCTAAATTACTAGAATGGATCAAATTAAAACTTCACGTCCAAACATCTGCAGCTCCTCAAACCCAGACCTAATGAACCATGACCAATTCAGCAGGTCATGGCAGAATCACAAGCTCTGAACATCTATGACTGCTGTGCAGCAATAGAGTTGTTATTTTGTTCTTTAAAACAGATGACTAACAATATTTTCATAGTAGCTAATTGTGTAAAAGTACAGAGTGATTGATATGAACAACTTCAATTTTTCGTAAGCATAAGGAAAATCACTGAGAAGCTGTGCTGTGATATTAAAAATAAACTTTATATAAACTGGTGTTGTGATTAATGAAAAGAAATTCAGTATTGGCTTGGAGTACAGCATAAGATGTGATGGATGAAACAAGGGTGGGACCAAGGTCAAAGAAAGTATGGACTCTCTCATGACTTACTTGATCTTTGTCTATAGTAGAAAGCATATATAAGACATTTAAATTTTGTTTCACTACTTTAGTAGAAAATAAAAGAAGATAAAGCCCTAAGACACTACAGAGTAGCTGGAAAAATTACCTGAATCCCTTTCTGTGAATCTGGACAAGGAAAAAAAAAAAAAATAAGGGGGGGGGGAAGGGCATAAAAGAAAAAAACCAAACAAACCACAAACCCAACAGATACGGGAGAATAACATCTCACCTTCAGTCAGTTATAGCAGAAAGGAAGCCCAAATATGCCTCATAGGAAATTCCTCTGAATTAGGTATGATGGGTCTGCATAAGGGCTAGTCAAGAAGGAGAATTTAAAATAGGACAAAGAAATAAAGTGAAAATGTCTCCTGACAAGTTAGTCTAGTAAAATTGTTCAGATCTGTGAGCTCTTTGTTCAACATGCATAACAAAAAGCATATAGCGCTGAGTTTTATAGGATCCTGGGATTTTGGTATGGGGAATCTCAAGACTGATCAGAAGGACTGTCCAGCTCTGGAGCTGAACATGGGAATCAATACTGATGAAACATAGCTAAATTTTTTTTGTGTGTTAAAATGTGTTTCATTGACTTAGTAAAGCAAGTATAATGGCAGCCACTACACTTGCCTCTAAGAAATATTAGAAATGCCACCACAATCATTAAGAAAAGTTCAGGAACAAATGACATATCACTTTATAGCAACATCTGTTTTGGGGAGGAGCTGGGGGAATGATGGAGGGGCAAAATCAAGAGAGCTACCATCATATATATGCAATAAATTTCTGCTTGCAAAAGCAATTTATACAGTCACTGGGAAAGCTCGAGTTGCAATGAATGTCACAATATAAAATATCACTCCAAGGTGACACTGTATGATTTGCAAGTTCAGTCTTCCGAAGAACTTCATGTTCTGCAGCCTAATTCTTTATAAACAAACTCTTGAAAGTGTGACTTTTCAGGGAGTGTCTACTCCAGGTCGGTCCCATTTGGCAGGTGTTTGGAAAACCCCACCCCCTTCCTTCTCCCTTCAAACAAACCCAATGGCAGTAATTCCAGTGCAGGCAACGGGACATACTTTTTGGCCGATTTCCCAAATGAACAAGGGTGAGATTATCAGAGACATGTGCAGATTTGCGGATTTATATCCCATTAAAAAGAAATAAGCATTGGGTATCCAAATTCCTTTCTAAAGATTTTGTATTTTTAGAGTTGTTTCCTGCTTTACAGTCATGACTGTCCCAAGAAGTTCCCACTCTTGTCCCTTGTCAAAAGAGGGTGGTATGAACAGTGATTAGAACAGGCAGCTCCCATGGGACTAACCATCATCAATTTAACCTCTCCATAAAATGGCCACTTGGGCCTGAATTTCATGATTTGCATGTGCTACAAAATACCATAAAGATCACCATCAACAAAAGCAGGCATAATGCTTAATTAAGAAAGGATCCTGATTTCAGTGTTGTGATGCTTACAATCCTCTACCTGTGCAGCATTGCACACAGAGCTGTGAGACCTATTCTCTGGATTCTTCATATCTAGTTAGGTGAAATCTTCCATGGTATCTGTCCATTGACTAAACAGAAGCACATCTCTTTAGCTACTCTTGGCATATCTTCTAAATATACACAGGTATTTCTCTGAAAATTCTCCCACTGCTTTGCTAGGTGACTCATACCAATTCAGGGAACAAAAGAAATGGCAGCAGCACACGGGTCCCGCTCTCTCAGCCACAGTTTCTCAGCACATGGAAAATGTGTCTGATGGAGGCTGAAATGCAGAACAAGCACGCAATCTAGTATGCCTGCATCTTGATCATTAATAACCTTAATAAATGAAACAAAACAATGCATGCTGCCTATCCACTGACTTTAATCAGGAATGATTTATATACTCTAAATTATTGAATAAAGGCAAGCCTGTACTGCACAATTTCTTAGCTTTGCAGATTTACTAAAACAGAAATTACTTAGTCAACAAGGTCACAGACTTTCCAGTGCAAGATTATAACTTATTCTCCAATGGTCAAAATTACACAAGTATCAGGATTCCTTAACTTCTTAACTTGATGATTTCTTTGCTAACATCACGGCCAAGCTTTCCTGCCTTTACTGCAAGTTCACTCTTCCTTTTTCCAGAGATTTTCTATATGGAATAAGTTCTAATATCCTGCAAGATAAACAAAAATACTAATGTTAATATTTCTAAACAATTTATTTTACTAACCATACTTTCTGTGCTATGGTGCACTGCCAAGTCTTCAGGCCTAATTCTACAGTAGAGAGCTTGAGAAAGGGCTCAGGAGCCTAGGTGCCTCAAGAACTCATACCCACAAAAGGGAAACTCTGCTTCAGTTCAAAAAACTAAAATGTAAACTCCTTGCTGCAAGCATCTTTATCTCACCAGTGCAGGCTGCAGAGCGAGGTCAGAGTGACTCCTCACCAGAGGCAGCATTTGGATGTCTGTGTTAAAGTGAACATGAAAATTTTGTTCACGTTTTGATAGACTGATTTCAACTAAAAACCTGAACTTGGTTTCATTCATTTTGATCTGCTTTTTTTAAGCTGAAATATCTTCCTGCTCTCACAGGAAAAATGCACATAAATTCAGCTGAGTTAAGGCAGCACTTTCATTCTCCACCTGGACTCTTTGGGCATGTCTAGGCTTCTTGTTCCCTTATTCACTGAGTGATGGGCCTGAGGAGCTCCCCACATTTTCCAGGCTTCACCCCACCCAAGACAGCAGTGACCACAGATTCACCTCCAATTGACTGCACTGCTTCAGACTAGTATGGTTTGATTGTGTGCCAGGACCCCAGGAAAGACAGTGATTAGGATTAGCTTATACTGCATTTGGAGCAAATGAGCTGGCCTCTATAGGTTCTAGCAGACAAAACTTTTGGTTTAATATTAAGAAGACAGTTCTGATTTTCTTTTGAAAGTTTCTGGTACAAAAATAACATTCTGCATCCCACCCTGAAAACAATGACAGATTTGTTATCTCAGGAGAATCTTTAATGTGTGAGCCTTAAAATAGCATCTAATCTAGCCTCCTTTTCATCTAGTTTTGAAATGCTGAAATGAGCTGGCCTATTTCTCCTGGGGTTGAAATAATGTGTCTAACCTCACATAAATAAGACAAGGGAGAGAAACAAGTGTAAGGAAGAGCGTAGCTCCTAAAATTCCTGAGTACATCATTCACAGCAATTCCTCTGAGCTTTTGAGAGCTGAAAACATGGAGCTGACAAAATGTTGCACTTCCAAAACAACAGCATTTATGTGCAGCTGTATTTTTCTTCTATAGCTGTTATGAGAAAATTAACTTTGCATTCCAAGTTTCTTCCATTCCTTTTGCACCTGGGCAGTAAATTCCAAAAGTATATTCTCTTCTCTCTTGTCCCTTCTCTCCGAAGCTGGTGTACCCATTTCTGGGTACGAACAGGAGAGCAGATCTCTCACCTCCTCTCAGGTATGCATGAGAGACTTTCTGCTGCAGTGCTGGAAGTTTGTTCCCCCTAGGAAAAGAGTGGTAGGACCATCAGTCTCTCAGCTGCCAGATAAATCTCACAGCAGCATTAGTTGCAACATCACCTTCTGCCTTCAGTGAGATGTCACAGTAATGAAAAATGGAAAAAAAAAAAAGTATTCTGCAACTGCAGAGAGAAGCGTGAGGAAGGAGATCTTAAACCAAGAGTCAGTTCTGGAAACTCCAGCAATTACCGTCAGCTCAGCTGCTAAGGAAATTAAGAGTCTGCAGTGCTGTCTACTGGTTAATGCCTCAACATGTGCTCAAAAGTAAATAGATACACGAAAGATAAATTCAGCGTATGATTTATTAAGAGAATTTTATTAATGAAAAATAAGAAATTTATTAGGAATTAAATTAATCATAGAAACTGAGGACTGTGAGCTATTTCTCATTTGGGGTCATCTCTGAAGAACCATTTGGCAAGTAGAGATGCTTGCATGCCATCCAAAATAGGGGTTGCAGGTCTTCCCAGCTGCTTGGTGGGGGTGGGTGGCCCTGCTCCTCCCCAGTGTTCAGCAGGGAGGAGGTGTGACCCAGCATTCTTTGCTGGGCAGCAACCCCAGAGTGGCTCTGGGAGGGAACAGCAGTGCCTTGAATGCAAATTATATAGGCACAGGACCAGTAACCAGGATATGTGCTGTGTTGATCTGCTATTGTGTTTTGGAAAGTAGCCAAAAAAAGCAGCATTCTGAAATCCTACCTCCAGGCACAATTCCTTGCTAACTTCTGAGAATTTGGGGACGCTTTAGTATCTAGTTGTAGATACTAAAGCCAATCCTGAGCAATTTGAAAATTTGCATCTGTCTAATGTAGCACAACAGGGCATGGATGCTTAAGAAAGGTAGCAGTAATAAAGAGGATTTGTAGGAATGGATCTCACTGGTTCAGAAAGTATATTAATCACCACTGTGGTAAAGTGAGGGAAAGGAGATGTTCACGTGAGCTTACAAAGAGATGTCAGAAAGCATTTTCCACATGAGAGAAAGTGAAGTGTGTATGTTGGAGTACATACTCTCACAGAATACAAGAAAAGTACATCTCAGGCCCTCCTTGACATAGCTGAAGTAGTGTCATGATGAAAAAAAATTAAAAATCAATGTTAATTGCATATGTTTTTTAAAATACTCCAAATTACTCTATTAAAATAAAGACATGCCTCAGGAAATAGCTTTTGCTATGCATATTAATAGGGTAAGAGAACTCCTTTGTGTTTATTATCTGTTTTTTAATGTGTGTTTCCAGGTGAAAGGAAGAGGGCAAAAATACACATTAAGTTGACCTAATAATGAATGTCAGACCTGACTGGTGACACCCACCTTTGACACTATTCCTGAAGGCAAAAGGGATGAGATAGCTTTTAATGCATGGTCTGGTGATAGAATAAAGAAAAGCCAGCTGAAAACTTGACAAGAGAGGTTGCTAAGCAGCTGCATCTGGGACATCACCACCAGCACTGCCAAGCACCCACTCTGCGGAAGGGCAACATCAGCAGTATTAATATTATTAGCAAGTTCTGCGTTTTTAATAGAGGAAATTATTCTTCAGTATCATCTGAGATTCTAGTTAGAAGCTTAATTAGGAAGGCTGGAATGTGCTCAAAATAGGAACTATTCCCAAAGGGGCAATCTCAAGTATTTCATCAGGACACAATCTGCAGTCGCAGAGACTCACATCCAACAGAGTAGATAGCAACCTCGATACTGCCTACACCTGTGAATTGGTATTAGTGCTTACTTGGGTGAAGGGAGAAAACACTCAGATTCCTCCAGGAGCTATTTGTCATAAAACTCTGTGTCATGATGTGTGTTTCCTGTAAATTAAATTATAAACAAGTAGACAAAGAATGTTAAGAAGCAACATCAACAAGGTAGGTGGCTACGAGCCAAGAGCATCTGAAGTCTACCTTTTGAAGCCTTGCCTGGAACTAAATTGTGTAAGACACTTGTTTAATTTTAGAAAAGCTGTTCAATGTCATTAAGAAACAGAGATAGTGGTTGTGATGGAGTTCCATGTATTGTTTTTTCTCAGGAGGTTTTCTAAGGATCAAAGTGCCTGTGAGCAATCGTGGCCAGGAATAAACATTACACAGAAACCCGAATTAGGGA
Organism: Actenoides lindsayi; assembly: GCA_025331215.1. Lineage (NCBI taxonomy): Eukaryota > Metazoa > Chordata > Aves > Coraciiformes > Alcedinidae > Actenoides > Actenoides lindsayi. The sequence goes on along the minus strand of WTSP01003688.1, from coordinate 187,372 downwards.
AGCCAAAGATGAAAGAGTTGGGCTGGAGGCTGGTGCTGTGTAGGGCTCCCAGTAGGACTGCCAGGCTGCAGCAGGCCCTAGCTTGGTGACAGGGGATGGCTTCCATCCCCTCTAGCTCACCTTGAAGAGCAGCAAGAGCTGGAATGGAATTGGCTGGTTTACACCAAAGAGCTGTGCCAATTAGAATAAACTTCAGAATGTGAAAAATTCAGATAGCATGTGTCTTTCCATTTCCCTTGAAGTATAAAGATTAAGAAGTAGAAATAATTAAACAATTAAAGCTAATCTGCAGGTGAAGGGAACAACTGAAAATTAGATATCTGCCTATAGAGAGAGATACTAAAGCGTATTGGAAAGTAAATAGATTGGGGGGGGGGGGGGGGGGGGGGGAAAAAAAAACAAAAGGGGCGAGAAGGGACAAAAAACACCAGTCTTCTGAAAAAAGAGAATAAAAAAAACAAACTTTAAAAAATAGA
>WTSP01003688.1:141614-186886 GCA_025331215.1 Actenoides lindsayi | reverse complement strand
AGGAGAAGTGAGGGGGGAAAAGAAAAAGAATGGAAGGGAAGGGACGATATGAAAAAGAGGAGAAGTGGAGAGGGGGGAGGTGAGGGGGGGGGGGGGGGGGGGGGGGGGGAGGGGGGAGAAATATAAGCTATGCAGCTAGAAAGGAGCAAAGAACCTTGACTTCTGTCAAAAATGCTAATAATCAAACTGACATTTAGAAATTAGAGTAGTGGAAAGAGAGCACATCACATGCAATCTGAAATGTAAATTCCCTGCAAATGCAAGAAAACCCTGCAGATACTCCAAAGGCAATCAGAGAGCAAAATCAAAATTAAAGAGGTCAAAGACAAGAGAACCTCATGTGTAGAGAACATCTTTATATATGTAAATACTGCCACGTGACATTCCGATCCTTTTTAATTTCTGATCTGAAAAGAGACACACAGCCTGTGGAAAATGGGTCCAAGTTTTATGTCCTATAGCCACCAGGTTTGGAGTGCAGCTGTATTTATTCCACTGTCTCCCACTTACCCTTATATGACCTGACCTTAGGGTACACCTTGGTATCAGAGTTTGAGGCAAAGTAATATTACTAGGAATTGGGATTCCTCGATATTCTACAATATTCTGCTAGCATCCAGCCAACTACTCTTTTCTAACGTACCAACACACCTAACAATGTTTCTTACCTCACTGCAACCCTGATTAGGAGGAAAGCACTGTGCTTTCCTGCTGGAAAGTGCAGTATATCTATGCAGGAGTCAGAGCAAAGACTGTTGAACGTACGTCTGAGTTGATCTTGGAACTGGTGGCAGTTAATCTGCAGCAGGATGTGAATTGCACACATTAAATGACCAAGTATTTACCAGATAAATCTGGTCTCTCCAAACTAATTCAGTTCCAGTATGTTGCACTGAGAAAATCTGTAAAAGTTAAACTAACTCTTCCGTAGAAGCACCAAAGATTAGGAAGATGGTTCCTCCCCCTGTCCCAGACCTGGGATCCAGGGACAGGGTAGGAAATATATAAAAATTCCATGGGTGTGCTCAAACAAGACGCAAGATAGACTGCCTGTATTTCACATTTCAAACCAAACATAACCACTGCAACACTATTCACAGGTGACAGCAAAGATTGGTGCTGGTGCCCAGGCTGCATAGCAGCGCAGTAGGAAAAGCACTTCTTCTGCAAGAGCAAGGCTGGAGATTCATGGCCCTCATCAGCAGAAGGGGACCCAGCCAGCTTTACTGGATTCATTTGATCACCAGGCTGCATAGGCCCCAGGATGCCCTCCAGACTTGCCGTAGCTACCTCACGCTGCAGCCAAGGGCACAAGGATTAGGACAGGGCAGAGCAAGCAAGCCAACAAGAATGTGGCCCTACAGCTGAGGCATGAAGGGGGACTAGGAAGACTGTCTTCTACAACTAGTTCTGGGTGTTGGTCCACTTCCACAACAGTCAAAGGAGCAGAAGCTGGCATCCTGCCCTCCCACATACTCAGGGAAGGGTTTAACTATAAATATTTCACGAAAGGTGGTCTGTTATTTGCAGAAAAGGGGTCCAGACTGTGAATTTGTAGACTAGAGAAGCACTCAGCATACAGCCGTGGGGGGCTGGGACTGAGAGAAACCCCATAGCTGGTGATTCCCACTATTTAGCAAGCTCTAGTCAGAGCCCACATCATGTGCAGGATTCAGGTGTCTTATTCTACCATATTAGAAAATTTCCTGACCTTCAACCACCCCATTTCAGACAAAGCCTCATTTCTTTCAGTATTGCAACTCCCAAATTGCAGAGGCCTAGGCAGGCTTTCTGGACCTTAGCACACTCTTGCTATATCCATCATTTGAATGTCATTGAGAACTTTGAGCCTTTGATCATCTATCTTCTAAAGTATATAAAGAAGCTGAAGCAAATTTCATAGCACAGTTCTTCCATGCAGTGAGGAGGCCATGGAACCTTTGTATTTTCTGTTGTGAACCAATTACAGTTTATATTTCTCTGTTGAAGTGCAAAATTACACACACAAAAGAAAGCACAAGGAATGCTCATTTGTGGGTGTGCATCAAATGAATCATTCCACAGTCATTGCCCCCTCTTCATCTTATATTAAAGTACCAAAACAACAGCGACACTATTCATTAATTTAATTGCTCAAGTTACGTGTTTTACTGTATTCAACCCTGGGAATTATGTAAGAGAATTGAATAAATACAGTGCCTGCAAAGTTTCCGTTTTCCTGATATAAACTACCACAGCATTAAAGTGACAAAACTACAGATCTTTTTCTCCTTCTAGACTTCAGCTGAACTTTATATCCCTGTGAGGGAGAAGAGTGATAAAAAGAGGCTTGAGTAAGGACTCCTGTACTCACCAGGTACAGCTGAACCAGTGTGGAAGAAACCTTGCTATGGGCAGGCAAATGGTTATTCCTGCAAAAGGAGAAAGGGAGAAGGTTTCTTATTTTTTGTTACCTGGTCCCTGATCTGCTCCAACACAGCTATGAACAGTTCCAAATTTAAGGTATCATGTTTAACTTGTTGTTCTACATAGCTGGCTTCAGCTGAATGGCTAGCTGACCCGGAGTTTACAGGAGCATATCTGTCTGTATCTATATATTATTCATTTTATTCTTGTGTTATTTTAACCTCTCTGTGGAAGCAAGTGTCCTTCTGCTTTGAGTCAGTATGTTGGCAGGCATAAAAGGTCTTCGCCTATAGCTGCAATTTCCAAGCTGCATGACAAATAATAAATAGCAGCTACACAAGCCAATGGCACATTTGTCGGACAATATTCAGCAGAAATTCTACCATGGCAAAACAAAACCAGTGCATTTTAAGCACCAGGAACACTGACAGATCTCTCCGATTGCTTTGCTTTGGCCACTGCTATCAGTCTCCAGCTTTTATGAACACCTCTTCCCCCTTTCTTTTCTGGCCACCTTCTTTCCCATCTCTACTGCCATTTAATACTGATAATGGTAAGGGAAATTACTTTTCAAATTATTTATGTTTTGGTAGTTGGATGAGCAAAATGCAGTGCTGCTTGGGAATAAAATGTTGGTTTTGATCTGGGCAGTTCCTCATGTGTTTATTATAGATATCAGCACTTATGACAAGGAAGACCAGCTGAGGCACTACAGGACCATTTTCATGGGATTTAGAAAATAGGTTCAATAACTTTATCACATCCACCAACACTCAAAAGTAAATCAGGCTCCCTTTACACAAGGTACTCAGAGCACAGGAGTCAGGAGGGCTCCTTTTGCTGTGCAGCATTTGAAAAAGGCAGGGCAGGATTATGTGTCAAATCTTTAAAAGAAACAAAAAAACCCCAAACCACAAAAGAGTTGGAAACCAAGTTGATTGCGTATGAACACAAGGTAGCTCCTTCTGTGGATAACTGTACGAACAAAGGGTGCAGCTGATGGAGGGCTGTGGAGGATTTAAGAGGGTGAGTAGAAGGGATCTGTGAGTATTTCTCTCCTTCCATCCCTCCTACCGGGATGAAACCCTGATCCTGAGAGCTGTGGCCCTGCAGTCTGTTCTCTCCACTTGGTAACTGTGAGAAGCAAGGCTTAGAATATATTATTCATATCTAGACTACCCAGTAACTGGATAAACAACATTTATCGCTGCTGTTATCTAAACTGATGAATAGAAAACCAATAGTCAACTATATAAAATTAAATACATGCATACATGCAAACATACACATAAAAAATGTTTGTGGACAGGAAAACCAGTTATGTAAACATCTGAAGCAGAAACACTGTATCTGATTCACTTAAATCCGACTCCCAATTTTTATTTTCTATCCATAACCTGTCTTTCCAAAAAAAACCTTAAAGAAGGCTAATTATTCTTCAGCAAGGATTAAAACCCCTAAATGTGAGGCAATTAATTAAATTATAACAAAATTGGATGACAAAGAATGTGAGTAACAGTTTAAAAAGTGAACTAGAGCTAGATGAATATGAGAAAAAGCTACCTGTCACTTAGATACTGAACTGCAATTAAGGAGATTTAAAGCAATTCTTAAATCCTCCACAGACATCAAGAATGACCTTTGAACAATCACTGTGTTTCAATTCCCCTTTATGAAATAGGGATGGCAATAATATTGACTCTTTTTTGCTTTGAGGCTGTCTTGTCTGTGTAATTGTACGAACACCAAGTGAAGAATGACACATTCTTTGTAAAGCTAGCCCCAAGCATTTTCCTATTTCTCCAGAAAGTTAAAGAACAATATCATTGAAAGGGTCTTGTATAGAGCAAGTTAACCAGTAAATAGAGAAAGAGGAAAATCAAGCTCAGTTATAGTTAATAAATGAATTCAAAGGACAAAATTGTAAAGCCAGATTTTATTACCAAACTATGTACTGAAAAGAATCTGGAAGGCGCAGGCTGCCTGAAAGGCATTTTGATGCATTTCAGGCACAGCTTCATATGTCCAGATGGCAGAGGAAGTTACTCAGGGAACTGAAGGCATAGATTGGATTTAAAAACATGAGAAAAACCTTAGTAAAAAATAAAAAATAGAAAGATATTTTTTTGGGAAAAAAAAAAAAAAAAAAAAAAATCCATAAATAAATTATCTGAGTACTCTATTGCAAAGAGCAGTGCAAGGAGAACAATGAAGTTCAACAGATTCAGAGAACTGGCAAGTTGGATCTTTTGGGAAGAAATTCCAAAGGAAAAAGAAGTGTAGGAGAACTGGCAGGTATTAAAACAGACTTTATTAAAACCGCAAAGGCAAAAGAGTCTCTCATAGAGGGAAAAGACTTGGCATAACTCTTTAAAGAACCTAAAATTCTAAAAAGATCACAACATAAAGGAGGAATGGAAAGATATTATACAACTAGACATTTAGAAATCAGAAAAACAAAGGTTAAAAGGGAATTATTACTAGCAAGGAATATCAGAGACAATAGGAAAAAGGTTCTTTCAGTACTGTGAGAAGGTGGCAAAGGTAGAGATTATTTGATAGGAAAAGAAAGCCAACATGTGACACAGAGAAGGCTGAAGAATTCAAGGTATTTACTCTCTCAGTCTTCTCCCAAAAGGCTCAGTTATTTTACGTGCCGATTTCAACAAAAAAATCAGGCTTGCAGAGTAGCACAAGGAGCAGTATCACATTCAGCCACACTGAGAACCTGAAGAAATTCGTCCTAGAGTAGTTAAGGTATTAGTCAGAGCAATATTAAGACCAGTAGTAACTATGTGTGAGGACTTGTGAAGGCTAAGTAAGATCCTAACAAACTGATGAAACATAAATACAAAATCTGTTTTCTGACACATGAAAGTCTAGTCAGATATTACTCATTTCATCATGTATGAAGCTGACATGTGTGACTATCTGTGATGTGAAGTGGTATTTACTGTCTAATTAAGAGCATCAAAACCCGACTCAAAAGAAACATAACACCAGGAGATAAAAAAGCTCAGCTTTTGCAACACCTCAAAACAAACATCCCATTTGATAATACTTAAGAAAGAAGACAGAGGGATATCAACAGCAAAGCAGTTTGACATTCTATGCCTTCAAATGTTTATATAAGAAAAAAACCCTTCAAAATCAATTCATACCATCTGGGGACAAGCACACCAATCTAACACTTGGTCATAAATTTGAAGTTAAACAAAGCAATCAGTATTTTACATTTAGATTAAAAATTGCCTTCAGGGGCCCAAGCACACCTGATCTTCTACTGAAAGGAAGTTGACACTAAGCCTTTTGCATGGATCCAAGCATAAAAATATTGTACTGGAACATAAGACATTTCTTCTCCCTGTTATGATCCTGTAATATATACAGTTCATTGAAGAACCAAGCTTTGAAAAATAAGTTTTCAGTCACTTCAGTGTTTAGGTGAATTATTATTTAGCAAGCCTGGCCTGCTTGTTGCTGTCTAAAGCACAGAAATGTTTCTACCATTTATTTTTAAGCAAAAATTGAATTTTAGAAAGCTTAACTCCCTAGACTCCTGATTTTGTCTGTAGACAATAAGTCGGACCAGGAACTTCATCAGGAACATCAGGAGGCTGTCTCTGTGTAAGGAATATATGCAAACTAATCTTTGAAATCTGACTGGCTAAAATTAGCTTTCTTTCAATACCTCACACAACCTTGATTGTGTGCAACTGCCTGCAGATGGAAACTACAGCCTCTCTTTAAACAGTTCTCAGCATCAAAAACTCTCTGATCAGTCTCATGAGGTTGAGTCACTTTAAATATACAAATTTAACAAATATAATATACAAATATAACAAATGAAAGATGGTTTTCAAAATGTCCTGATTTTTTAGCAAGAGGCAGAAATAACTGACCAGCAGTGCAGATACACAACAAACTGGAACAAACGACTAACAACAGTCTTAGGTTTGGGCTATTTCTTGCTTCTGTGCCCACTAAATTATACTGTTCATATTTGCTACAATTAGATTGCTGTTCTCATCTTAGTTTATCCTTTAGAATCTCTCCAGAGAGTACTTGGCAATAGTCACTGTCCAATCTGAATATATTCAAAATTCTGTGGTATATTTGTTCCTTCAAAATATTGTGCAGACAAATAATTCCTGCTATAAGACAGTAACAAACCCTGTCTTTGTCAGCTTTACAGACATTTAGGGAAAGAAACATGCACCAGGAAATTGTGTGATTACTGAAGTGATAAAACCATGGAGCAATTTCTCTCCTTCATTATCTATGTTCTAATAATTGGACAGTTATCAGTTAATAAACTATAGACCAGTTGCTGCCTTCAAAACATGTCTTTCCCATTGACTTCTAATTCTTCCATCATTGTAATCAGTAAGATGTTTGCACTCGTAACTGCAGATAGAATCTGACAATGCTGCAGTCTACTGAAACAGACCCATAAGCACTTTGGAACCAATTAAAACCCCCCTTCTATCAGTACAGAAAGGTAGCATCGTATCTTGCATTTTAAATCCATATAGACTTGTGCTCCTGTTAGCGAAGTCTCTCTCTTAATTCTGACTTAGGCTGTATGGACATCTCTGGGCATCACTTATAGTCCCTGAAAGAACTATGTATTGAAAATCTGATTTGAATATATTTTAAGTACTCAGAAATTAAAGAGTCATTGGAATGAACTTTAAATTTACTTTAAAATTGCAGTTGACTTGTAAGGGAATCACATGCTGGCTTGAGTCTTGAGGCCAACACTGCATAAAACAGTAACTTTCTGCTCATATTTCATATTTGCACACTGGACCTAGGGAAAATATGGAGGAAATTGTACCTAGAAGTTTGTAAGATTTATAGTGCCTTGGGCCAAGTGGTACAATTTATGCACTGTGTCCTACGTAGTCTAGCCTGGAGGGTCTGCATAATACTTTGATGAAGATTTAATTTACCTCCTCATATTGATAGCATAGTCTGTCATATCAGAATTTAAGTACATTAAACAGCAACACCATAAAACTTGTCATTTTCATTTATACATCAGAAGTAACTCCAGTGTGTGTGTGTGTAAGATATTTCACATCAGAAACTGGTTCTTCTGATACAATTCTCTTTTGGTTGGAAGCTGTAACAGTGGCAGCTCGTTTACCCTTCTCATCCTTTGCTTTAGAGATACTGATAGGCAGCAAGGCAGCAATATATGGAACATTAGATGTGGGTCTCCTGTCCTAGCTCCCTGGGTAGTACAATCAATTAAGATGATGTGCAATGAGATGCCAACACGTCTGAAACAATCATCAATACGTTTTTACTGTCTGGGCTCTCCTATCCCCTGTTAGCTCTCAGCCAAACAGATTAGTTTAAATTATCAGAAAACAAGCCCTACACACGTTGCTTACAAAAGTGCTGGGATCACTCACCCAGGCAGTTCTTAGCTGGAGCCAGAAGCACTGACTATCTGATTGTGAGTGATGGGGAGCTGTTTTCTAAGCAGCTTCTTAATGATAACATTTCAGACTAGAGGTTTGCTCTACCATCGTTCCATCCATACCAGCAGGTAAGAATTAGACTCTTGGATCCGAGTCTCGCTGTCCTTCCTCTGTCAAATGATTTTATTTGCAGTGAGGTTCTCAGATACCTGTCAGCAGACTACCTGCTCAAGATAAAAAGCCCTACTACTGCAGACCAGGTGCCACACTGGTACTATTATGTAGACTCAATCAAATACAGTATTATGAATTCCAGTGTGGCATGAGACACTCTTAAAAATCTAGTCATAATTTCCCTGAATTGAAATGGTAATGGGTACTCATTTTCTATGGATGCTTTGAGAGGAATATGCAAAATATCTTAAACAAGGGATGGCACGTGCACATAGGTTAAATGGAATAGTTCTGTGTGAACTCTTCCCTTCTGCCCAGAGTTAAAAGAGACTGATACATATATATCAGACTCACAGGCTCATGCCATAGAGTTTAGAAATAGGCTTCCCAAAGGAATGTATTTTTGCTCACTTGCATGTGTAAAATGAGTTCACTTAAAATTAAATTTGCATACAACCTGGTTTTATTATTAATGACAAAGACAAAATAGTTGGCTAGACATGGCCTGCAATCTGCATAGATTGCTCTTCATCTCCCATTTTTTCTGGGAAAACTCTATCTTGTTTAACAGAAATTAAATACTCCTGTTACCAATGCTCATATGGGCTGAAAAATCTCTCAGCTCAAGAGCTTCCTAAAGTAGCTAAAGAACCACCTGAAATATTAATAGGATAAAATCTGACCTCCTATTTCTCTGAAGCTTTTTTGCATACATTTATCTTCCCTTATTCTCAGATAGCAACCAAATAAAATAATTTACTTTTGTTGAGTATTCTCTTCTCCAGTTCCAGCAAAGTTAGGAACTCTGTGCAAAGCTGAAACACAAAAAAAACAAAAAACAGAGCAAAGGGTGAAGCAGAGCAGTGATCAAGTTCCACTAATATAAAACTTTTTGAAATGTAGCTGCTAATAATATAACAGCAGATTTGTAGGTCATTTATGACTGAGGCAATTTAAATAGCACTAAAAAATTTCTTGTCATACAATAAAAATGTATCTTTACTTTGGTGTAATTTCTATTAGTGCAAAATATTTTATTAAAGGAAACACAACAAACAGTACAACTCTCTTAGAGGCAAGACCTAAAAAGATGATTTCAAACATTAACCACATGTAGTTGACATTCAAACTAAATGACAGACCTTAAAAGAACTTGAAAATATCAAATCACCGCTCGGGAATTTCTTTAACTTGGAGTAACATTTCTAGTGATTTCCGACCCATCCTAATTTCACTGAATTGTCTTTGAAACAATGCTAAAGGCTGTGGCATGTAATAACCATGAGGGAAATCCTATTCTTATTGGTGCAGATCCAAAAAGAAAAAAAATTAACTATCACAGCAGCAATGTACTTTCTGGACTTGCACAGGAGAAACACCTTATGAGATAGAAATTCTACAGGTATTTTATCTCTTTCTTACGTTCCAGTTACATTAATTTTAACATTTTGCAATTTATGTTTCTGTTCTTAATGTGATTGGTGTTGCCTTTCTTGAACGAAGCATTTCTTCCCTATCATAATGCAGTTCCTAAAACCCATTAAAATCAGAGACAGTGTTAAAATGTCAAGTGTGTAATTGATGTGTGAAATAAATGGACTCTCAGGGCTATGCAAAGGGTGAACAGGCACTCTGAAGGATACTTCAAATGAATGCAGTAGTAATGTCTGCTCAAATACAACAGACAGGAACATTTTAAGCCAGTTTTAACCACTGTCTTTCTTTTCTCTTTCCTGACAAAGGCTGTAAAATACAAACAACATTTAAAAATGCAGTATTTCATTTGGGAAAAAAATTCTAATGCAAATCTCCCATTTCTCTGAAATAGATGCCAAGTGAGAAGGGTTCAGAAGCAGACCAAGCAGCCTCTTTTTTCTTTTTTCTTCTTTTTTTTTTTTTCATTATATCAGCAGACAATCATGAAACTGAAATGAGTTTCTGATTAGTTTTTTCATGGTATGGTAAAAGTCCAGGAGCAACCAGCACTCACTGAAGCCCTGAGCAAAGGCTGAGAAGGAGGAACACTCCAATTAGCTATCAGGTAACTCCAGAGAAACCCAACTTTTGGTACTTTCACAAACTGAGGAATAATTATTGATTTTATACAAATTAAAATTTTATCCATCAAACCAGCATAGGCCTAATCTCCCCCTTCTCTTTTTAGTTTGTTCAAATGGGAAACTTTTCTTCACACTGAAAATCTATTAAATTTTGTGATTGCACAAAAAATGGCACTTCTACATTTGAGAGATTAAGACATCCATGTGGATATTTATGTAAATAATATTTATTAATACATATTCATTTGTAAGGAAGTTGTGCCATTTTACACTATGATAAAAGAGTTTAAGTTATTCAGTAATTCAAGGGCACAGATGAACACCTTTGAAAATCTAAGGAGGACAGATAGCTACAGGGATAGATGTATAGATGGTGGAGATTAATAGAGCCTAACCTTCCTGTAATCAGTCTGAAGATTTTAATTTCCACTACTACCAGAAGAATTTAAATGTGTATTTAATTGCATAAATGTTGCCAAGTATAGTACTTTATTTCTCTACTGTCCTTATGAATATTCATATAAAAATAATGATTGCAAATATGTTGTCAATAGAGCAGATAGACAGTCTGAAATGCTTAATAATAATCATCATTATAATAATTGACCCTTGTATAGCATTTCTCATCCAAGGTATATAATGGCCCTTTCTCTTCAAAATTAACCAAATTTAATTAGAACACTTCTCAGTTACCTTGGGAGACTACATTGTGAGAGAGTAAAATGAGAAAGATAGCTTTACAAGAAAGAAGTCTGGTCTTGTAGACAAGCAATGAAACCTGGAATGCAGGGAGGACACTGGCACACGTGCCAAGCACTGCTCTTGGACAAGTCTATGAATAACTTGGCTTCCTTCTCCCTTCACTAAAGTCTTCAAGTAGTTTGGAGTTAAAAGGAATTCAGTATTTTGGCCATTTGATGTTACAGAAATTGTTTTTTCCTCACACTGTCATTCAAGATTTCATGATCTTTCACTGTGAAGAAGCCACTGTTACAAATTGTATTTCATTCCTCCTAATAATTCATGAGAAACAATAATGTGATTTTGTTTTCCTCCTGATGTATTTTTTGCTCAATGGTGACAACAAATGAAAGATCAAAGGCTAATGAAAATCTGGGGTCTCTTAAGGATGTTTGAGGACCCAGGTATCAAACATACAGATGTTCAAAGCAACACTGAGAGCACAGCAGTCTTGCATGACCAGATCTCTCAAACCTGATATCCACATCCTTGGTTTAATAATTAGGTCTGTTCTTCTAATTATTTACCCTTAAAAATAATGGTAAATATTCTAATCCTAGGGACTCAGATGGCAGATTACAGAAAATTTATCATTCCTCGAATGAAGGAAAGAGATTGACCTTGTCCACCTTTGCACCTAAATGTGAGCAGAATATAATGGGTTAGCCTAAGATTTAGGAGGACACTTGCAATCACATGATCATTGCCTCTGTCTTCCTAGATACAATCTGCCACACTACTCCAAATCTGATACACAAGCTTGAATTACCAAGGGAAATACAATTCCCCATTTAGAGTGACTCAAGGTTTATACATTCCACTAGAACTGTGTCTTACATCGGGTCAGTCCATGCAAAACAGCATTCGAGCAGTAGCCATCATTTCCAGACGATTACCTTTGATCACATTACTTAAACCCGCTGACCAATTCAATGACAGCACACCTCCAAGCATGGAAATTCACTTGTCCATTGAAAGAGTCTTTAGTCTCTGGTAGAGCTGTGTTAGAAGAGCTGTGTAGATCAGTTCCACTGATCTCAGACAGTCTTTTTTCCATTAGATAGCCATTGATTTTTGTCATCAGATTCTAATGAAACTTGAAATTTACTTGGTTTTGCTTCAACAAAAGAAAAAAGTTTTTTAATTAACCTGGGTTCCCCTTTGCAACAGCTGAATAGAAAGTGCTGTGGGTACACCCTGAACTGCAGAGCTTATGTGTGCAGTATTGTCTTTTTCCCTGTAATGGGCACACACATACACACCCATTTTCATCTCTTTTTAATTTCTGATTTTGTCTCAATATGACACATTTTGGTTAAACTTTTCTTTACCTTTTTAGAAATGGAGTACTTCCATATAAGGCATTCATTCCATGCGTGGACTAAAGTTAAAGATCCTTTCTGGTATAAATCACCAGAAGTCTGCTGACTTGAACAGAGCAGTGTTGATTTACACCAGCTCAGGACCTGCCAGCAAACATCTGAAACACAAAATATGTTCTTTTTATTTCCTTTTTTCTTTAAGCCATTCCATTTTTATTACCCTTTGAAAGGAACTCTGAAGTGTTTACTTGTCAAGAAGATAAAATATTTGCTGTTAAAAGTTCATTCCCTTAAGTTTTAAAGTAATTGTCAGTGTTGCAGGGGTCGTTCTCCTCCCCATACCAAATCTCAGTTGCAGTAGAGAGACTTCAGCTACTGTTCCGAGGAGAAGTGAGCCCCCAGCACAGCCAAGGAGGTGCGTGTGTCTGGGAGACGTTGCGGGAGCTGCGGCAGACAATGGAGGCACTGCCCCAACATGCAATGTCTTTCTGCCTCTCTCCTTTTCCCCAAGTTATCCGTGCAGCCAGCAGGTAACAACAGAAGATGTCAAAATGCACACTAGCCTCTTAGGCTGCCAAACCCTCGCTCTTCCCAAGTGCCGCTGTGGGGGGGGTAATTTTAAAGGCGGAGCTGGCACAAATGAGTACACAGCCACATACATAAATCTATACATACGTGCATACAGATGTGCACACATTAACAGCAGATATTTTAAATAAGAAATTGTTGTATGGTGGGAAATCAAATTTTATGGTCTGTCGACTTGGACGTTTGCATCTTGAATGCCAATACAGCAGAGTAATAACAAACTGTTACGCTCGTTAATATGCAGGAGTTGACACTTACACTTTCAGCAAAACCTCTAATTTGTTCATTATCTTTTATCCTATTACCATGAGCACTCCAGCTCTTTATCACAACATTTTGAAATATGGTGCTACTGCTGTCCCTATTTTGCAGAGGAGGAGCAGACGTTCAGCAGAAGCCATTGCTACATGGAAAGTCAAGGAAGAAGAGAATGGCAAAGCAGAAAGATGAACCCAAACATTCCAACTCCCATATTCATGCCAGCAGACCATATTTCTCCTTCTTGCACTTCAGAAGTTAAATTCTTTTTGTGCAAATTTTTACAAAGTGTTCTTTAATATGGTACTGTCTAGTCCTCTGGATTTCTGGATATACTGCATGCATATTCTGTCCCAAACAGCTATAGCTCTTTAACCACAAATCTTGACCACAATTCCAATCCTGGATCCTAGAAGACTCCCAGAAAGGTTTTTTTTCACCCTAGTACATGGAATTTTTAAATGCAGGAATTTTTTAATGTGGTAATGGCAAATGTGCCAGAGCGTATGTGATAAACTAAAAGTATACTGAATGTGTTGAGATTATTGTAGTGTTATGCAGCCCAAGTGCCCACAACCCACTATTCATTCAGCCTATAGAACTCCAGAATCCCTGACAAATACTTTTGCTTTATATGCAGATAAAACTTCAAAAATAAAAGATATTATGGGAAAGTATCAGTACAACCCCCCTTCCACACAGGAAGGCAGGCAGGCTTACCAGAATATGAACTGAAGAACCCACTATGTTACCAATTATTCTACCTCCCCAGAGAGCCAGTTGCATTTATTAACTCCCTGGATGCTAAGCTGACTTGCCTGATAGCCTGAAAAGAAAAGGTGGAGTGTCTGCAAAGCTACATTCTAACAGGCTGCTTACTTAATATTTTTAGAGATTATCTCAACACTTCACAGTTGTAAGGCTTCTTGATCTTTTTATAGTTTGATTTACATAAATGTGCTTCTTTCCTCCAAATAAACTTGTAAGCAATTCAAGGCTTAATTGATTCCCAGTCTGTTGCAAATGTAGCAAAAAAAAGCTAAAGATGAGAAATTATACCAATAAGTGAATGACAGAAAGAAAGACTGTATTTATCTGAGAAAATATTTTTGGCAAGTTCTGTACTAGCTCAGTCAGGGAACAGTCTATTATAATAATGCTTAGACACCAAACAAATTTCAAGTTCAAATATTGAATTACTTCTAAAACCACAAAAAGAATAAATAGTCCAGTGCTGGTGATTTAAAGCAAACTGCTAATAGCTCAAATTATCTGATAAAAACCTAATGTATTCTGTGTAACTCCATATTGGGGTCTATTTTTCCTACTGTAATCCATAAGGATTCCAATTTAAGATACAAATCACCATCAAGCTTCACAAATTAGACAGAAAATATAGTAAATAATTTCAATCTTGGACTCTTGAGTACAATCTATCTACTAGATTGATCACTCAAGGAAAGCTTGCTGAGGTTTTACTTGTTTAGAAGGATAAGCAGCCATATCATGCTCCCAGTATGCTGCTCTGCCAATGCACCGTCACTCTGATTTGTAATGCCAATTCCTGGCATAAGTTAGACCTCAATGCACTTCTCCCCCTCTGAATTACTCTGCCAATCTAACGTTCAATCTACAGCTCCAGCAGTAGCCTGCTGATTGCTCTGCTCTGTCAAAATTCAAGGCAATTTTGTGAAAAGACAGACACCAAGCCAAAATTTCCATCCTGAAAAAATGTCTCATTTTCAAAACTGTAGTAAGAAGAAGAGGAGGGGGAAGGGGTGAAGCTGCTTTTTTTCTTCAGTATCAGAACCAAATTTCAGCAGTAAGATATTTTCCAGAGATGGGAACTAAAAAAAACAAAAACAAAACAACCCACAAAAAATACCCCAAACCAACAAAACCCAAACAAAATGTTTAAAGAATGTAAACAGTGATTTGTTAACATTTCTGGCATGGTAAGGAGAGTCTGCAGTCAACTGGAGGGTGCTGGCAGTGATTCTTGTCAGCCAAGCAGTCCAGAGCAACACTCATACGTGGGGTCCAAGGGAAGGAATGGCCCAGAAATGGTTGGCTGGGAAGATTTCTTCCAGCAGACATGGCCTGTTCAAGCTAAGAGAATGCTTCAGTTCCATTGGATAAGCCTTTTCTAATGAAAAAGTGACCTCTTTAAAAAACTTCAACAGACTCTAAACACTTCAGCATCACCTATCTCCTTTGCTGTTACAACTTCTATGTAACAGCTTCTATAGCATGTCTGGTTCTATTTATAGTGTATACTCCACTACAGTGCTGTCTGAAACTGTATTTTCATCTGATTTTCATCTCCCTTCAGTTGGTAAGAATTACAGAATTGCTCCCTAGAAGCCAGTGAATATAGAGGAAGTGTGAAGACAGCCAAAACTCTGCCTCCTGTCTGATTCCAAGTGTGGTGTGTTTACTCTTAGCCTCTTGCAGCTCTTTGCTTTCAGTTATTACTTGGCATACAAAGACAGCTCACTGATGGCCCATTATGAGATGATGAAAGTATTTAGTGATGGATGGCATTTATTTTGGGTGCACATTTGGAGCTCAGAATGGTGTAATAGGGTTCTTTTCTATGCACCTTAATGCAATGGAGACAGGTTGCTTATATTGTATTTGCATTTCAATATCAATTGGGTTTTGGCTTTGTTTGTAAACAAACATTCAGAAGAATTGAGTAGTAGAGTATCACATATAAACAGGAAGGAAAAATAGATTTAATACAAATATTCTGAGGAACAAAGACCACATGCAGAAAAAAGATAAAGCTAAATATGTTAAGCTCCAGGTATATTATTTTAAATGTAGTGACAGATGGGCTTCACAGAATGCCACATGTGACTGAGTCTTCTTACCTGAACAAATTGTAATGCTTTATGTGCTGAAAAGCAGACAGCACGTACACTATATCCACACCAAGAGATTTTTGCCATGGTTACAGTGCTAACAGTACTTCTGTTTATTGTCAGGTAGAACTGTGTTGAGTGCTTTTTGACCAAAGTATTCTGTGAGTGTGAAGAAATGCTCTGCCAAACTGTGTTGATCTGAATATACAGGTGGACCATGTGTACCTTTTTTCCACCGATCATCAAAGAGGTGTTCTAATACTTTTCTACCGTTCTTTCCTTGTTCAGCAATAGTGATGATCAGCAGCATCAAATGAGGTGTTACATTTAGAGATATTGCAGCGGAACAGTATTTATTGAGTCTGATTTCTGTCCTCCAAAACTGACTTTTTCTTTTTAAACTTCCATACATCACTGGAGATCGAAGTATTGCAGAGGTTATTGATGATTCCGGGTTTCAAATTCCTTGACAGTATTTTAAGTATATTTTAAACTTTAAGTTAACTTTGTTTGTTTGCCAATAGAAAACAGGGTAGAAAATGATAAAAGTACCAAGAGGCATCTGTACAAGACAAATCTATTGTCTAGCAAGACAGTCTGATCAATAAAATTATTGAATTGATGTACTAAACTTATTTTTCTTGAGACATGTAATTTTAATGTTAACCTAAAATAGAAAAAATGTACATTACTTTTAAGGACATTAAATTATCTTTGTCATAGCAAATAAATAAAGTAACAAACATTTATTACATCTTGATCTTCCTTCTATACTGAGATCAGACGTTTCTATTAAAGACGTTTGTTTTGCTGAACAGCAATAGAATCCATTTCTGTTATAACTTGACAATTAATTTATCTTTTTGTGAAGAAATATAATTGTGAAAGAAAATAATCCCAATTCTATTATTTTTGTATCTTGAAATTTCAGAATTAATTCTGCACATTACCTATTATATATATATTTCTGTATTTATATATAAATATTTTATTTTGTATTTATATCTTTATAATTTAATAAATTCAGGGACTGCAGAAGTAATTCCTCTCTGAGAAATAGATAAGCAATAAGAAATGGAAGACATATCTGCTCTGGAAAGGAAATACATAGATTTCCAAATAGGACTTTCAAAGAATGCAAAAGAGAAAAAACAAAATTATATCAATTATGCTCAATTAGAAAATCAGGATTTTGAGAGTAGAGCATCATTGAACTATGAGCTGAAAGGGGCTCCAAAACCATCATGCAGTCTATCTTCTTTCCTCCCACCCACCACTTCATCTTGTCATCTCTAGTACCCCTGACAAACATTCAGCTGTGTCATTAGCCAGCACTGGGCAATCCACAAACTGCTTTGGCATCTTCTTTCAACAAGTCTCCTATTTTGGAAGGCTTTTCAAAATTACATGCCTCTCAGAGTCAATTAGACCAATTTCATCCTCTCCTATGCTTAGAAAACGTGGAGAAGGAAGAATCACCATTCCTTTTCACAGTGTTCTAATCTGCAAAGGCTGTTACCAGATCTGCTCTGGGCCTTCTTTTTATTTAACTTTTTTTATTTAACTGTTCTAGTTCTCATAATGAATGATTTTGTTGTTTTCTTTAAAACTGGCTATTTATCTTGTTTTCCTCAATTCTTTATTAAAAGCATGCACCCAAAATGAACAATCAAGATAATGTGATCAATTCAGACAATGTGATCAATCAAGGTTCAACCAATGAGATTCTAGTGAAACAAAGGCAACACTGTTATAACCCTTTGTTCTGTACACTGTTTTTATTTTGGATCACTGCCAGTTATGTACCATATTTTAGAAATATTATTCTGTACAAACACTTTAACTCACTTTTAACTCACTCTGCTTTTTATGATACACACTTTTAACTTTTATTCCATAATTTATATCTGAATATTAATTATTCAGTGGGTTATTTTACCCATGCAGTTTTCAAGAAAGCTATTAATTGGATAAATTATGCCTTTAAAGTGTCAGAGAAACAACACTACCAGCCACCTTCTATCAGATGTATTGCTCTACAACAGATAAATACCTGTTTGACAAACGCATGTTAAGAAGAAGCTTAGAAGGAATTGCATTGTCTAAACTTTAATGAAATCTTTAAAATTGAGGTCTAAAGATCATCACAATTATTTCCTATCATCCATTTTTACAAGAGCTGCGAAGTCAAAACAGGAAGA
This sequence comes from Actenoides lindsayi, assembly GCA_025331215.1. NCBI lineage: Eukaryota > Metazoa > Chordata > Aves > Coraciiformes > Alcedinidae > Actenoides > Actenoides lindsayi. Next base: position 168,837 of record WTSP01003688.1, on the reverse strand, counting down.
TAGGAGCTTATCTCACAATTAACCTTTTGTACTACACAGTGTTAAAAGTCTGCACAAAGAAGAAAATTCCTTCATAAGCATTCTGAGAACATTTATATCACCTCCAGTGTCTAATAGGGTTGTTTTGTTGTCACACTAAAGGACACATACCTCAGTGAGACATTTATCAGGCTGTGGAAATAAGCAATGGCTGCTGTGATAATACCACCTGCAGTAAAAATATCCTGGTGAAAATCAGTACCCTGGTGAAAAATAATGCATTATTTTTTCAGTTACACATAAAATTAACTTTTTGGTTCAGAGGCAGGTTTTGATTGTATAGTTTCTCACAAGCCATGGAAGCAGCTGTTATTTTTTTCCCCACTGGCAGTACCAGAACCCTTAGATTCTTGCTGAAGAGAAAACAGCTTTTACACAACCTGTGTTAACAAAGTGAATTCATGGAATGATTAAACCTCTTTCTGTAGTTGGGTTACTTTGTTTTCCACATTCCACTTTAACTTTACAATGTATTTATAGAATTGGTCATTTTCAGAGAAACAAAAAAACAGAATAAAAAATTACTGGCTGGAGACTCAAAATAGATTGAAGCAAAATCATGCAACTAATGAATATGTAAGATTTGAGCAAACCCATAGATCATATACAATGAGACTTTCATATGAAAATGGCAAAGTAAAGAAATTCCATCCGCTTTCCAATTCAGAAATGTTCTAGAGTTTTTTTTCCTCTATATTTCTGTTTCTTCTGACTCTGTTTAGGGTTGGATCTCACAGCATGACACCTCCTGTGACCACTTAATCCACTACAGAAAAGTTCTCAAGAGAACTGTCCATATAGATGGAGTATGTGCAAATCAACACGTAACATTTTGAGAGGCCTACCTCAAATCTGCAGTTTCACTCAGATCTTTGGAACAAATCAGTTATGGAAAAAGTATCACAACAGGACAAATGTGAACAGCTTTTGCTTTCAGGATTAGTGATAACACCACTAGCTTTTAAATAGGAGACACATGAAACAGTTTTTTCTTCAAGCATCCTGAAAGTACTACAGAGAATTGTACATCTTTTCCAAATGTCTGTATCCAGACTACAGCATTCTTGGATTTATCTTTCTCTGAAGGAAACTAGAAAGCACAGTGATTTCCTCTCTGGAAATTCAAAATGAATAGATAATATGAACCCATCCAGTGGGAGCAGTAAATACGCTAATAAGGTCAGGTTTTAAGGTGAACTTTCATGCCCACAAAATCCTTGGCCAATGCAGGGTGAAATTAAAGCCTTATCATGTTGCCTAAGGGTGAGAGTAAGCCCTGGCAACACCACTGAACACCACTGCTTTCTCCTTTCACCTCCTGCACATAAGAGGAGCAGTAAAAAAGAAGAACAACATCTTTTGATGTCAAGCAGTATTGATGAAAGGAGCAGTGGATATTGTTATTATTAGTACTTAAGATAAAGGCATAGAAACAGTTGTAAAACAGTGATACTGGTAAGAAGGAAGAAGGATAGAGAGACCAAAGTCGCCTATAGACAAGTTCTTTTCGTATACCTTATCTTCAAGACCAGTTCATGCTGTTATCTTTTATAGCCTTACAAATCAAGCAGGGTTATTAGAATCTGGTGCAAAAACACATTTCAGAAGTGCAAAGTGGTTTTTTCACACAGAAATGATACAAGAACTAAATATTCATTAAAACCTGAATTCCATTTCACACTTGTTTTACAACTCTTGCAGCCAATTGAGTATAAACTCTAACAAAACATACTGGTAGTTCAGAGAGATAATAGGTTAAACAAAGCCCAGCACCGTCTTTGTACCTAAAGGAAAAGGAAGCATTTATTCTTAGATGCAAGCTGTCATTAAAAGGAAATAGAAGGGGCCTATCTCTTCTCTTCCTCCAAACGGAGAAGTGATTCAAATATGCTACGGCATTCTGATTATTCAAGTACATTTAAAAAAGCTGTTTCTTTAAAAAACAGAAAATATGGGCTATAATCCAATACGCCTTCATTTATCCACAGAAAGAATCCCAGTCTATCTTGGACATTGTGTCTTCCTGTGTCTAACAGGATTATTTCTATTGAATCGCCCTAGTAATATCCCCCTAACCTTTGAAGACCACAGCAAAGTGGCATGGAAATCCATACTATTAGGTTTGTCTTACACTTGGCCAAAGAAAATGAAATGTTTGGTTAAAAAAAGATTGTAACAAAGTCAAAAAAGTGGCCTGCGCTACCAAGGTAAGTCTCAGAATGGAAGCAAATCCACTCAGTCAGAATTTTCCTGTGTTTGGAAATAAAAAGACTCCTCCATCCATCAATTAAAACTATCTGCATAACTACAGAATCTATCTGTTTTCAAGGGTAACAGATAGTGAGATAATACCTGTGTCAGGCTCTGCTGGGGTCTTGATAGAGCCAGGCTATTTTGTTCTCTACTTGTCAGGTGCTGGAACCCAGATGTTAGACATCTGAATCACATTTTCAGTCTCATCTACTTTCTGATCATGCTCTGTGGAGCAATCTTCCTTTCTGCTTCATCAACAGTTTCATTAATCAACAGTTCAACCAAATACTATATTAGATGGATTATAGTTCTTTGGTCCCCTCGTAGCATCAATAAGCATTCATTAAGCATCATGATTTTGAATTTAACCCTATTTCCTTCTTGCAATTTTTCAGTGTTTAATTAAACCTAGCTTCCAAAGGTTGCCAACTAATTAACTTCTACAACCTAATGTATTAGGAATCTAAATAAACAAAATGCATTAAATTGTTTCACTGGTTCAATTCAATTTTCCAAACCAAATAAATATATACCTGTAGCTTGACATCTGTACATAGTAAGTTGATGGCTTTCAGTCTACTTTTAAAGGCAAAGAATCCTCCACTATTGTCAACTTCATTGGTATCTCCGCAGAGAGGAGAGATGTTTTTACGTGAGTTTGAGTTTTTCTTTACTGTTTACACAGAGTTTCTGTCTGCCACCTGTGAGTCCCAAAGCAGAGACACAAGGTGAGAAGATTGCACTTGTGAGAGGTTCCTGCACTGCTGTGGACACAGTTTGTGTAATTGCTGTTGTCTTCAGGCTGCAGCCACTTCTGCAGCAGCGTTCTGAGGGGGCCAGGGTAGTCCGTAGTCACAGTTTGAGACACACTAGTTCCTCGCCTACAGCTCAAGACATAACCCAACATATTTTTCCATCGTAATCTATAGTGACTAATTATTGATTCCAGGGAGCTTTCAACAAGACTTAAGGTCAATCCAGAGAGGCATTTGGGTGCCAGATCCCCAGTGAGATGAATAATAGCTAAGTACCAGTGCCTCCACTGCAGAAGTGTTTGACTGAATGTACATATTGAAACAAAACATAATTTAACACAACTCTTTAAAATACAAAGAGTTACATTTCTTTTAGACTCCGTACAAGAACAGCATGTTTTCTAGAAGTTACACGGAAGGACAGGAATGCTCTTCTGAAAAAAGTATCTCCTAATACAGCCAATAAACAAAAATATAAAAAGAGTCACAGAGCATTCTGGTACTTCACATTATATCATTTTATGCATGGAAATACAAGTGTGTTCCTCTGCAGAAAAATTAAACCACTAAGAAACATGTTCCAAACTTATAGTCCTCTTTATGATGTCACATTAATGCAATATGATGAAGAATACAAGCACGCAATCATTATGTTGGTCACCTCACACAATCAGTTTTCCTTATGTTATTTAATTATATTTTCACCGTTTCTATAGACTAAATAACCTGCTTTTCAGAGTAATTTACAGAATTTTAATTTTTATAGATATCCATTTTAGCTCTATGTAACAATTTACAAAACTGCTCCTTCTACTGTTCTCAGACACATGGAATAGAAAAGGAAGGATATAACAAAGAGTACACAAAAAGTATCCAACAAGAAGAGGCAACAAAGAGAAACTCTTGAGTCCTTCATCTCAGCACCTCACATGCCATTAAATACTCCATATTTAGTCCCTGCCATACCACTGATGCTGTAGTGAAGCCTGTACCACTTTCTTCTGTATTGGTGTTTTTCTGATATATATCATCTTGTGTTGTATACAAAAGACCTTAACATGCTGATACTTCTGACAGATCGATTTGACTTTTTTTCTGGATTGTAATCTCATTTATATGGCCTTGTTGTGATAACTGACCATCTCCTGGAAACTGTTCTTGGCACTTAAAGCAGATTTAAGATGTTCCCTTACACTTATTTGCATCCTAATCAGTAAGTCCTTTACTTCCCTGTGGGAATTTATTGCTGTCCTTTACCCTGACTGCAGCTTATCACTTTCCATATATCAAGAACGTCCTTTCTCCTTCAAATCCCTATTTACCTAACTTGCTTGTTCTAATTTCCTCACAAATCATCGCTGCTTACCTGAGAGGTAGCTGCATAATGACTCTTCTGCATTTAACTTCAGTCAAAGCCACTGAAGGAAATAGAAGGACATGGTTTTAAAAACCTTTTAACTATCTTAATACTCAATTTTAAAAGGCCTGATTTTCAGAAAGCTCCAAGCAACTACTCTCTGACAACTCACTTTGATTAGGTATTAAGCTAATTGTCTAGAATGTGACTCATTCGAAGGCACTAGTTTGGGGAAAAAAAAATCAAAAAATTTATAATTGTGATACTGATAAATCCCTCTAAAAATGACTCTGTGATGGACAGTGAGCATTTGTTTGAATTCTACATTCGAATAAATAATTGCATAAATAACCAGATGCAAATAAATAATTCCAGCAATAGATAAATTCTCGTTCATCCAACATTAAAAACCTCATTTTTGAAAATGAACGGAAGGAGTTATTTTTGTTCTAGAAGCTTCCTTTTCAGGAAATGTCTAACTCCTCTACCAAATGTTTGTGAAGGGGAAATTGAATATATTATGTATGATTCTTGATTTATCTGTGATCTCTCCTTTCCTAAAGGCGTAAGTGAGAATGAGTTAATTAATGCCTCACAGTATGAAAATGCTTTGTTCATTGTTTTTCTGAACATACTGTAGTCGGTATTAGCTATAAACTCACTGGTAACTCATATAAAGAAACAATTCCTCCAACTTTTAGACAAAGTTCCTGGTGAAGATAGAATATCACTACATGAAAAAGGGATTTTTTAAAAATTTTTTTTAAGTTTTGCCACATCAAAATAGAACTTTAAGTATTCATATTACACTGGCTTGTGGGGTGGAATGTTTGATTTTTTTATTTCCTACATATTAATAATGAATTAAATAAAAGGTCATATGCAGTATCTTGTCTATGAAACCTTGTGCTCAATACCTACTCTCAAACTGACAATGGATTGTAAATAAGAGTTTATTTGGAAAGAAAAATCACTCCAACGTACATCAGGAAAAAAAATAAAGCTTAATAAATTGCTTCCCTATCGCTTAACAAATTAAATTTTAAAACTTTTAAAAAGAAAGAAAAAAACAAAGACATTTCTTTACAGTTCTTCACTCTTACAGCAGTGATGGGCACAGAACAAACTCTTAGGTGCCTACCTGCTGTTACTATGCCAAGCTCTAGCACATATAAACTAGCAATGAATCACTTGGATTTTGCAAGAGCAGTTTTCAGATAGCCAGCAGTATTGACTCTATATCCATTTTCTTTAAAAATAGCTTTTGTGCTTTGATGTTTGATCAGTCAAGGCATTAACTTTGTAGCCAAGAGTATCTGTCATTTCCCTGCTCCACCCGCACACCTACTACACTAATTACCAATAGAGTAATCAATCTGAACAGCAAAACAATCTTTTGTATTTCTATTAGAAAATCAGTTCCATAAACTAAAGTTTCAGCAATGACTGCCTGTCTTATTCTATATCAGATTCTGTCTAGTATTTAAATGGAAGTGGTCTTGAGTCAGAATGGTGAAAACTCAGTGAAACTTTCATCTAAGTTATAATAGAATTATTCCTTTATCCAACTAGAAAAATCAAAAAGTGACTCTAGTAAGGCTCTGAGAGTAATTCAATTCAAAATTGGGGTTTGGGTAAAAATGGCATAGAGCAGGAAAACCTCTTTCAGAGGACAGAGGAACATCAGTTCTAAGAATACCTTTCAAATGTTTCTCACCCAGTGAAAAAGAAATATCTGCATTGCTGGAATTAACCAGCTCCAGGGATTACCAAACCTTTTACCAGCAAAGAATTGTATTTTTCGCTGGAAAGAAAACTGAAGACACTTCCAGGACAACTTACATGACCAGTCTTAATATATACCTTGCATATTAACCCCCTGTCAGAAAGAGAATATTACTTTAGAGATTTCCAGCCCATCAGAAAGTGCCAAGTGCCTAGTTACACAGCAACTGGTAAGCAGTACTGCTGTCCCGCTGCCAAACACCGTTCAGAATTTCTCTGAGCAGGGCTAGGAAGCGTTCAAAAAACTGTCCTGTGCCTTGCTTCTCCACATATTGGTACAAATAACTGAGGTTTCTCTTACAGCACGAGAATCACTTTTCACTCGTGATCTTCAGAAAAACTAGAGTGACTGCTATCAGCAGAAACTGCAGCCACAAGGTCACAACAGTTCAGAAATCATTTCAATTAGATTTCCTAGGGTTATACTGCTTCTTTTGTGATGTTGGCCTACTAACCTTTAAAGAAATCATACATTTGCAAAAATAAGAAATGGCTTAAGGAGAGGAATAGTAGCCACGGATTTATGTATATTTATGGACCTACTTCTCAAACTAAAGGAATTGGAAAAGTTAATACATTCTCTGCCTGAGGTTTTTCATTAGTAATAATACTTCAAGTTTAATAATACTAACCCAGCACTACCATAAAATTCAATTCATTCCTGTTTGCAACAATTTTTTGGGCAGCTTTCAATGAATGCCTCCATTAAAGGCAAAAGTAGAGTATTCTACAGTATGCTACTCTTGGTGAAGCTTGGCAGAGGCTGGAGCAATACCTTGGAAACCTTTTCCTGTGTCCCTCAGTTTAGGCAGAGATAGGTCTGCATGCCAGCTGCCTGGTCTGTACACAGACACAAAACCAATAGGGTAAAGCCGTGTGCCACAATACCATTTTGGCATCGAATTCTCAGTGAAATGTAACTGCAATCAATCGCCTAAGTCCATTTGTGGTCTAATCTAAGTGTATTTATACCAGCAAGATTGTCCATACCCATTGTTCAAAAAAGCAGAACACTGTTTACAAATCTAAGCTATGAATGCAGCCATTACATTTACCTCGAAAAGATTTGAGAAAGGGAAAATCACTGACCAAGGAAATAGATATCAGCAATGAGAAAAGCTGACAATATTGATGATATGCCTTTGGGCAAGAAAAAGAGGTTCTTCATCATCTTTCAGTGTGCCTTAGGCTTCTAGCGTGAAGCACAGGAAAGAAAGGTTAGAAAACTTTCATTACTATTCTACACAATGCATTTCCTTTCAACTGGGAACAGTGAGAGGGACAGAAACAGCCACCCTTCCAGTACTGGGTATTTTTGCTATCTAATATACATCAGTGTAAATGATAGCTGTAGTCAAATAAACTGCTGAAGCATAAAAGAATTCAGGCTTGGAAAATTTTTTCCTGTATGAAATACATTTGGGAGTCTGGCCTGAAAAAAAATGTGTGTCTATATACAGAGGAAAATCATGCCAAAATATGGTGTTGTATTTCTTGAGGGTCTTTTCCACTCAAACATTAAGCAATATAAGAAACTCAACAGTCTGCAGTCCCTTTATACTGGGACCATTAGACCACATTCTTACATTCATTTTAGAGGAAAATGCACCATTTGTTTCAACACTGTCAATATGGTGCTTTAACTGTTTGGACAGATGTCTTCCCTGGGTATATACTATGCATTTTATGATTTTTTAATGAGTTGGATTATTTCACTATGCTTAATGGGCCTGTAAAGGAGTTAAGGTGTAGTATTATTATTGTTCTTGTATCCCTTAAAGCCACAAATGTGTAGCATTGTGGTTTTGAAAGTGTTGATTTTGCTGCAAAATGGTAAAAAGGAACAATGTGCTTCCTTGTGGAGGAAGGACAGTTATGTTGCTCTTGTAATTCAGGAACTGAAATGGATTCTTCTTTCCTCACTCCATGTAGAGGCTACAGAAGTGTCAAAAAATGAGGTTCAAAGTTTTTAGTGACACTGCCAGCTCAATTGAAATCATTAGATGTTCCCATTCGGAGGAACAGTGATTTCATCTCTGGATTAGCATTCTCACCACACCAGCATCAGATGTCTTAACCTCTCTGTGTCTTAATTTTTCCTGCAAATGACACTGATGACCACCAATTGACAACCTGGCTATCCTTTGCCTTTCAGAACACCTTGTAAACTGTGCAGAGGAAAAGTATATTTTTAGATCACAGACATCATAAAAGTCCCAACGTATCTAAAGACACCATAGGTAAAAGCCCCTTGACTTCATTTGGAATTGTTCATGCTTGATGAAATATAGGTGATGCACAGAAGGCTCTTGGCTGATAGAAGTGGCAGTGACTCATCTGCATCTGCACAAATTCCACCTGGAGAGGAAATAACTTGTGAAGTATTTTAACCTCAATGATATGAGTGTACTGAGTCTAGTATTAACTGGAAGCCATTTCAGCATTAAAATCATCAACAAATTTCACACTTAAAGACCTTCTCCAATGTTGAAATTCACTCAAATTACAGCAGGACAAAAAGAATATTCTGTGTTAATATAAAGCTAATTTAGATTTTTGACTGGCATGTGGAAATTATACTACATGCTTGGTTTTCTTGTACTCTTCCCTAAGCACCTGCTGTTGGCCTCAGTTGTGAGGTGGGCCTTTGTCTTGATCCAGTACAACCATTTATGTACGCAAATCATGTGACATAAATGACAGCAGCATTACCATTTGGGTTTTTCTCCTAATATATACAAAAAAGTGTTCCAGCCAAAGAACTGAGTGATGAACCAAATGAGGTGGAACAGGAACTTGACCGTATTTCCCCAGTTCCATTTGAGAGCACTAGAGCATTATTAGTTACTGTAAGAATGCATTTTTTCTTCACAGCCTGGACCTTCGACACTCCACCTATTAACATTTTTCAGTTGCAGCAGAACAGCACATCCGTTACAAAAAACTGTTTTGCTATTTTAATTAGCTCTATTCTTGAGACTGCAACTGCACAAAACACAGACGTGCATTTTTCCCCATTGTCAAGAAAATGGATAAATCCAGTGAATCTGGAAGGGCTCAAGAGTGCAAGACCCTCTTCCCATTAAATCCAAAAGGGCCCCAATTTATGTCTCCAGCAATCCCCACTCCTTAAGAGGCTGTTATATTTAAAATACTGAAATAAAATGAATGACATTTAGTATTTTAATAATCATAATTCAAGTAGGTTAATTCTGTAAACATTATTTATCAACATTTAAATGTTTCTTCTTCTTTTTCAAGTAAGTGGACAAGGTTGTTTATCTATTGTACTACCTCTGAACTTGAAATATGAAGAAATTTAGTATCGCATATACTCCAAACTTTTCAGGAATCAACTGTATGATATGAAACAGAAAATTCAAATTTATCTTTAGATCAAAATAATACAGTTATCATTCAAGAAAATTCTAACTTACGTACAGAAATATCTTCATGGCAGTATGATGCCACTATCTGACCTTAATCTTTCAATTGTTATATTCACATTAGGGAATGAAACCCTATTTTCAGCAGAGATAGTGCCCATGGTTTTTATCCAGCTGTCTCAGGCAAAGCAGTTTCATTGTTCTTGGAAACATTTATTAAGAAATAAAGAAGCGACAAGAATAAAACAGTATCTGAACATTTTCCAGAGCCTATGCACTTGCCTCACACATCCCCAACTAAAGCAATTTGTAACCTATGCGCAAGTTTGAGTATAATTGAAATGTATGACCTTCGAAATATTATTACATATTGATTCTGCCAATTTATACCACAGGATGAAAAAGAACTTTGCAGCAAATTGCACTATTATTGCAATCAAAGATTTTCGTTTCAGAAGAAACAAAGGTTTGGATACACAGCTAGAATAATTGAGCTTGTTCTGATAGGAGATTCTGGATGTGTTATGAATGCAAAGCAGCCTCTGATTGCATAATGCTTAACAAAACAATCATAGAAGAAATTGATTTCACCCTTCTTTTAGATTTTATTTCTCATTACTAGGCAAAGGCAGTGATCGTCTCATTTTGTTTCAATGAAAGAAACTACAATTGTTGCTAATTAATACAGTATATATTTAATAGATTCTTAGATTTTTGTTTTCCTGGGTATCTCAAATTTTCAAAGTCCTTAAGTTGTAAACCAACTTCTTTCATATTTGTACAACTTTTATTTTCTTATATTCTTCTTCCACTGAAAAGATTATAAGAATTCAAGAATTAAAACTGTGAGTTTGCAATGACAACTGCCGCAATAAGATTGCCAAATATCTGGGAAATTATCCCTTCCCACAGTCAGTTGAATGGCTATTAAAGTGGAGTTAGCCTGAACAGACAAAGGGGAAATGGGGTGGGGAAGAAATAGGGAAGGGACAAGTGCTATTGGTAACAATGCTAATTTAATAACAGTGAAAATGAAACATGTAAAACACGTTTGAATTGTTTAACCAGTTCTGCCGCCAATGAAACTAGTGCACATTCTTCCTTCTAAGAGATCAAATAAAACAGATTTAACAGTTTCATATCAATTAAAATACTTTGACTCTGATGGACCCTGGAGTGGCATTGCAAGAGTAGATTTGAATTTCCCCAGGTTTAGGTGGTTTAACAGCACCATATGTTGCAGGGCACGTGGTTAAACAGTCGTCTTTCCCATATCCTTCACACTGCATCTGCGTTCACTCCTATCCTACTAATACTTCATTTTCTTAATCTCTGTCTTGCCAGGGTACACCTGCCAACGTCTGATTAAGTTGAAATATGAAGCGTTTGTTGTAAATGGTGTATGACCAGGATAATAAATCTTGTGTCAATATTCTGAGTTTTCCTTGGCAGTTCAGATTGGAGCCAAACACTGACATGCAGCTTCAATTCCAGATACGGTTCAGTTCAATAATGTGTGTGTGTATCTGCCTGAATCTGAGCATGCTGTTGGGATTTTCAGGAGTAGCAATGCAGGGCACAAAACTGGGTGCCCTCCAGCACCCCAAAACATTCCAAGGCTTTGGATACCTCTACTGTTATAATAGAACTGAACCGCTTCCTTTTGCATTTTTAGAGCCGTAAGATTAATTCTGCCTAATGTAAGATCAAATCTTTAAAATAAACTTACCTGGTAATACTTAGTGATCTGAATGGAGAAGGGGACTGCCATTGTTTCACCTTAGAATATAAAAAGACCATGGAATACTTTGCTACTCTGTTTTTGAATCATTTAAATTTTGAATTTTGCTTTAAAAAATGAAAAATAAATTTTTGTATTGATATTTTTGTTCAAAAGATCCTTCTAAAACAGATAACTACTGGAATCTTCTCATAGACTCGTTTATATTCAAGGAGTCACTGCAGACACCTGACCAGATAGTCATGTATCTGCTTTAACAGAGAGTTATTATCTGCTGTTCAATGGCAAATGTGTTCTATCCTACACAAGAATTGTTAGTAAGAATGCATGTCATACAGCCATAAACCTACACGATGCGATAGCTGTCATTTGAATAACTATGCACAAGTATTTTGCCAAAGTACCACCCACTATGTCACAATCTTTCAGGGAATGGCACATTTTTCCACTGAACATAGAATGTGATTGATAGTGGGTTTTCCTCAGACCATTATCTAGTCTTTTCTTCTTGTCACCCCAATCCTACAGGGGTTGGGCACATATTACCCAACCTATTTTGTGTGCACACTTCGAAATCCATCATAAGCCTGTTGACTGATGAGTTGCTTTGTCTGTTGTAAGACACAGAAACGTGAATGCAAAAAAAAAAAAAAAAAAAAAAACTTTTTATGCTGAAAACAGGGGAGAGAATCAGTACAATACATCTCAATTCACCCTATATAAGCTATCATAACATTTTATTTATTTATTTTAAAAGACTCTGAACTATCAGCACTTTTAATTGCCTTTAATAAGGCATTGTTTGTAGGGAGCCTTTGTCCCAGAATGCACGGAAGTTTTTTTTATAATCAGAGCTAAGTATTTTATGCATACCCTATCTAGGGAAAAACCAACACATTGACTGATTAGCACATTAAACACATTGTGCTGATTCTTAGGCAATTTCAAGCCTAAAACTAACCAAAAGAAAGTTTGGACAACAGCTGTGTATATGAATAGTTAGTATGTGTTATTCCTGCAGTCTGAGAGGTTTGCTACACTGCATAGTTTTTACCTTTTTATAGCACTGTAGACTTTTACAGCAGTCAGCGGAGATGTTACCAAAACTGTATTACATCTCTGGCTGAATCAGAAGACCAGGAAAATACTAACACTGCTGAAGTGCCTTCCACCTCTTAAAAGGTCAAGGTTAATAGTGCCTCCCACAGCTGCTTGTGCAGTGCCACCACTCGCTTCCTCTCTTCTCCAAGGCTGAAGTCACTCAGTCTGCCAGCAGTTTGGCTCCCATTTGAAATGTGTCATCTTTAGATCATACCTTAATTTGCACGTTCAGCTAAGTAACGTAGTATTGCGGTGGTGATGAAAATGCTTTAAACATAATGGCAATTATTTTTTTTGTTTTGTGGGTATTTTTCCAAAAGATGCTGTGGAGATACTACTGACAGAAATGACTTGTCATTTCTTTAGTTAGTGAAAGAGGAGATGGAACAGCCTTTGGATATTGCTGTAATTATCACGAGCTACATTTTCCCTTTGTATTGCAATGGCAAAACATACACTCCTGCGCTCAAACGTGCAGCTCCAGGAGAGATGAAGCAGAGTTTTCTTTGTAAATTGTAGTGCACAGTTCTGGAAGCACACGATATACTGTCTTTATGTTATTTTTACAAGGGAAGGTAAAACAATCAGAAAAGCAAAGCAAAAAGAAGGAACAAGAAACGAGCAGCACGAACAAGAGAAAAAGCAGGCTTTCAAGACTGTAATTACCGTCTCCAACTGATTTCAGTAATGCAGAAAAATTGTGGTGTGTTGTCTTACAACTGCATTTCCTCAGATGCACTGTAATGGGAAAATAGATAGTTCCCTTCTAAGGACACAGTTATCTTCTAACATCCTTTAAAAATTTTGCTTTCTAAAGTTTTCCTCTGGAATAACTGGTATTAATGTCTGTCAGCATCAAGATAAATGGGCCTAATCTTACCCAATATACTAATTCTTCTGTTCCTATTAATTTCAATCTAGGCGATCTACAAGGTTACGGGAAATCTATTTTCTGTTGCTTTTTGATATTGATTAGTAATTATTTTGAAGGTTATAACAGGATGGGAAATCAGTAACTAAATCTTAATCTTATCCTTTAATCTTGGGGCACTGGTGTCAAGGTAGTTAGATGATTTTCAAGTTCTTGTCTGCTGTATTTTTCGAGCTCATGCATATGGTGATTGAATTAATGCCCAGTGATACTTGCTCAGCCAGTGGATCAAATTATACACACAAAATTGTCATTAAATTTATACAACAAATATCCAAGTTTTTCTGACTGCATTGCATCAGCTTCTACTATCAAAAATAGAAGAATAGCTTGATTCAGGGATACTCAAGGCATCAAGAAGTACAGATCATAAAGCATATGACTCTGTCATTATGGGTTTCTGCAAACTCAATAAATGAGGATAGTCAGCAAGGAATTAATTCTATTAAGTTTAAAGTTATGAAACTCAGTCAATATGCAGAAAGTATATTCAGTAGCTAGAGAGACTGCAACCAAAGATCCCTGAAGTTTTTCTACTTCTGTCTAACAGCATGATGTACAACCTGATAGTCACGTTTATCATACTTGTTATTAAACTGACCTCATAACTATTGAAGAATAAATTATGAGGGCTAGAAATACAGTAGAGAAGGAAGAGAGAGTAAAATGCACCCAAACACCCATTCTTGAGAAAACTAGAGTTCAGCAAGAGATAGAAAAGCATTCTTAAATAAAAAAAAGAACAACTTTAAAGGGAAATGATACTCAGCAGTCATTACAAAAGCAACTGAACACTGACACATCAAGGTGAGGGTAGAGATCCACACTACAAACAAAGTGATAACATGACTGAAGGGTGTGCAGTGCAAAAGGACTGGTATCAGGTACTTCCTATATAGGAAGATTTTTTTTTGGTGCATTCTCAATCATTTGTGCTCATCTGGGTGGGGTTTTTCTACTATTTAAATGGTAAAATTCTGAAGTATAGGAGAAGGACATTTCAGTAGTTCACAGAGACCAGACAAAAGAGGGAAGCCCTCTGTGTGAGGTTCTGCAGGCAGCTATGTAGGCACGAGCAACAGAAACTAGAGACACAACTGAATGTTGTTTTGCTTGATTTGTGTTTACTTTTAAAAAAAGTAATCATTGGACCATTTTTCAATCTCCTGTATTTACTTCTGTCACATTTCAACAGTGACTTTTGTGATACCAATACTTGCAAAACCTTCCTGGCAGTTATAAATGTCATTTTATAGTGTTTATATAAGAGTCAGCACTGAAGACCATTTTAGCCCTTTGGTGTTTTGGTTAAAATAATGAGTAGCAACTTGTTTTAGCTTGTAGTTCAAAGTTTAAGTCTCTATACATTATATAACATTATAAACCACAGTGGTGGTTCTATCAGAATTTAAAATTTAACAATAAAAGCCTTATGTGGTAATGTAAAAGGAGAATGTAGAAAATTCAGATTAAAGAAATGCAAGACAGGCAAATGAAACATCTGCCAGTTTATCAGTGACATGGGGTGCAGGGCTGAAGAGGGAGCAGGCTTCATTTCAAGACAACAAATTTAAGAAGTGACTGCACTGTCTAAATGGGGCAAACATGGTAAAATAAACTATGTAAATGATCACTCGACTATGCATATTAAGTATAAATGGTGTCCTGTAACACACCATGTATTTTTAATGACTGTCCTCTGGTCAGCCATAATAGTTTCATAACAGATGTAGCTTATTTGAAGAACTTATTAAGGAAGAGAGGAAAAAGCTGACCTTCAGCTAGCTAATATGAAGGTAATGTTTTTTATGTAAAGTACAACCAAAGCTGATTTACTTATTTCAAATTGCAGATAGAAACGATTAAGGGCCACAGCAATTCAAGGGAGGCCAAGCTATCCCACTGCAGGAGGGACAAACACGCCAGTCCAGTGCAGGGCTGGGTGGAGCAGCACCTTCTGGAGACACATGAGCTGGCTGGGGTGGCTTCTCTCTGGAGCCAGAAGCATCAGTGCTGTCTCGGAGTGGTGCTTTCACTCATCATCCTTTCAGTGAGGCAGAACTAATTACCTTGGCTTGAGCCCAGTACTTGGATATTGTTTCCAGGGCTCAAGCTACTAGATCTGCATGGTGCTGCACAGTGTGCTGGGTAGACTTTTGTGTTTGCTTATTCTCTGTACCATGGCATTGCTTGAGCTAGATAAGAATATCCTACTAGAGAACTGCTGGAAATGCCACAGAGCTAAGGGTGCCGACAACATTAAGATACTATTTGTGGAATAAGAAAATGTATATTTACTATAGCTATAAGTTTAAGTCAGTCAACAGGTATAGCCACCAGCACATGTTCTCCAATTGATTTTAATTCAGGTAAGTTCCAGCTATAGATATTGTTATAAAACCTTATCAACAGTAAAATAAATCACTTATGCAGCACCATATTTGGTAAACACACTTCCTCCTGGAAAGGAAATAAAATGACATAAAAATCTGTGCATTACAAAATCTCTATGTAAGGTTAAATTTCTTTTTTTCATGAAGACATTCATTCTGGGTTTTAAATTGATTTAATCTTGTTGATAAACACATAAATATTTCAGCCTCGAGGAATACTTTAGGAATGAAAAGTATTTAGAGCCATGCCTTACAACATGGTTGCCAAAACACCCTACAGTTTAGCAAATATTGACAAGTTCAGCAAGTCCCCCAGGTAACTGAACATTACTTTTAGAGAAGAAGCTGTCAAACCCATTTACCCCAGCTCCATAGCATGACTGTGGTAATCTCTGCAATTCTAGCGTGGCCAGAAAGCCTGCGTTACAAATGCAGCCGTGGGAAGCCTACGTTCCCTGACACAGTTGTGCTGGTGTTTGGGTGGGAACTGCAGTTATTGACCAGCACGTACAAAGTGCTTTTAAGAATGAGAGGAATGAACCAGGAGACTTTCTGAATTTTGATTAGAGGTTAAAGCCATTCAGGAAGTTCACCGATAGTTTTGCTTTTGACAGGAAAATAGGACCAGAGCAAAACCACAGTAACATAAAACCAACAATGGCAAAGTTCTCACAAGAAAGCAGGCTGTCTTTTCACCAAGTTTTAGATTTTCAGAGTCTAAACGCAAATCAATATGGTTTACGAAGAAAAACTATTTAAAGGAGAACTGCATTTGTTTCCCTACTTCTCTTCTTTGAACCTACCATACTTCTCTGCCCTTCTCATCCTCTATTTCTGTAGACTTAACTTTTGCTAAGCATTATATCTACACAGTGTGGTATAAAATAGTTAACACCATCATGATTTCAAATAAATAATTTGAAATTCCACACTTCTGCCCAATTCCAAGTGCAATCTCAGCTTGAATTACGTATTTCACCTTATCAGCTCTCCAAAGAGTGTTTCTGAGCATCTGTCTTGAAGCCGAGCTGCAGTGGATGGAAGGCACTTGGTTAAAGCACCCCCAGGACATTGCTGGGTGCTGCGCTGCCAGAGAAGAGGGACACACCGTATCTTGTGAAAGTCTCTGGGCTTTTCAATGCCCTGTGCCTGGCAACAACTCCAGGCCTTCATTCTTTGCCTACATCCCCTGTCTGAGCCAGGGTGTGTACAAGCTTCCTCCAGAAAGGGAACCCGTGAAACACATCTCCATCATCTCCTTTTTCCTTTCTCTCCAGCTGCCAAGTTACTGGAAGCCCCTCAGGCAGGCCATGCTGAGCCACTCAGCACTTAACCTTTTCTTCCAGTGCTGGTGAGGAACAGGCCCTTGTGCACCACAACTACTTATACTTGTACAGCATCTCTCACTGAAAGTGGTATTAATATTGTCACCTGCAGTAAATAGCTCCTGACGTTATTTAAATAAACACAGGAATCAGGAACTAGAGTATTGAATATTAAGCATTTACTTAAAACATTAAACAGTGAAATTCTCCCCTGAATTTTTAAATCTTATCCAGATTTTATAAAAACTGAAAATGAACCCGGAAACTTTTAGCATGAAAAATGTATATTCCTTAAACAGGAAAAAGAAACTGGGAGCAGGACCTCAGGGATGCCTCCACATTATAAATATTTCAGATCACATCTATAGGAGAAAAAACGTTGTGCTAGCTCATATCATCAGGTAAATAAAATCTCTGGCACCAACCTTGGTTAAGAATCAGAAGTTTCAGACAGTTTGACACAAATACTTATATGACACTGAAAAGTATAATGCTAAAAATATTTCAGCTGTGTCCATACTGTGAGCCCATCTTTGTTTCCAAGTGTGGGATGAGGCCAGCAGCAGTGCAAACTGGGCGATTGCTATGATAATTTAGAGCTCATCAGCTGCAGAAGCGACAGTCACCATTACTTATGGTTATATGGGAGTGGCAAGCTTTTTTATTGCTAGTTTCACTTGTTGGAACCATAAAAAGCTCATTATCCTGAAAGCTGCATTCTTTAGTTATCCTGTAGACAAAGTCCATACCAGAACTGTCCCTCACACACTATACTGTGTAATATTTGACCTATCATATTTTTAATCAGCAAAAATCCTCTTCTTTTAATCTCGACTCTTTCATTTCATTGCTTTTTCACCATCTTCTCAGTAAGAGATAAATGACATTTTAATAGAATTTTATACTAACTAAATTAAAATGTTCAAGGTAATATTTAATGAGGCAAAGTGCTGCTGGCCACATTGCCTCTATTTTAATTATAATCACAATTTATTTTTTTTAAATGAGTATCACTCTACTACAAACTTTTGTGAAGCCTGGGGTTTACCAGGACACAGAAAGTAAACAAGTGAACAAAGAAACAAATGCATGCTCTACTTCTAGATGTAGGGGGTTTAAGTCTAGAAATCAATGAGTAGCTTTGACAAATTTTGAAGCAGTGAGAGATGTAACTGTCATTACTCTCTTTGCAAATAATTCAGAAAGTTTTGACATCAGCAGTCATCTCACCAATCCTTCTTTATCACTGAGATAGTCTCCAGAAACAGGTATCTCATTTTCGTGAAAGGCATTTTTATGGAAGTAGCTCTGTTCACAGTTGGAAAAGGAAAAACACGGGATTCACTTTTCAGTTCACTTCTCTCCAACTGCTGAATTCTTCATTTGAAACAAACAAAAAAACCATAGATAAACAGAATGCTGTTTAAGCTAAAAAAGATCAGAAAATATTTTACAGTCATCTGTATGTGTGTCTAGAAGGTAATGCAATGCATTAGTTGAAGTGCTGTACTCATTTTTTACCTTATTTTCTATTTATTCATCAACTCTGTAATGCACTCCTGAAGGTGAAGGATTAGAGAGAGAGCTGAAAGAAAGTCCAAGGGAACGCAGCCTTTATACAGTTTTGCTGTGGCAAGAATAAGTGCATAAAAGTATTCCCTGAAAGCAGTTATGACCGAAGAAGGATTCAAATGGTATTTTGCTTTCCTTATGCTTTACTCAGAATAACAAGCAACCCTCAGCCTTGTCAGAAGCTCAATATCTAAGCAAAATGCCAAACCTTGATCTCTCTGAATCCATGAGTAATCCATGGAATCCCCTTCTATAAAAATGGAAAGAGATTTCTGAAAGAAAACACATAATACTTTGTAATGTGCACTCCTTTTTGTCTTTTCCAGTCCTTAATGTGTTGAGTATTTTTTAAATGTCTGCCTGTTGTACATTCTCCAGTGTCTTTAATTAAACTCACTAGATTCTTCCCTCATACCTGGCAGGTATCATTAATTGCTTGTATGCCAGACATCATGTGCAGGGTAAGACAAAGTGAAGGAAAAGCGTGGTTCTGAGTCTAGGAAAAGATAGAATGTAGATAATAATGTTGACCCTCTCTTAGAAACCTAATGTGCTACATGTTGGGGGGAAAAAAAAAAAGTACATTGTCTTTTAGATACTTGCATTCACTCTGCATACACAGAAAGGCTGGAAAGAATTGATTATGGTGGCTTTATTATTTTTTTATCTGTGCCTGTGGTTCCTTCTGAAACATTAGGATGCCTGACTGCAATAACGTGTTCAATTTCTTCAGCCAAATGTGCACTTATTTCATTATCTCTGCTTTTACCTTTTTAACAAATAAATAGACACAAGCTGCACACCCTTTTCCAATAGTGTGATTGCATTCTCTAGCTATTGATGTAGTTCTAAAATGCATTTATTTCAGAATGGCCTTGCCTGTCATACAAAGAAGTTTTCTAAACTCTTGTCTGGAAATTTGTAGACATGAGGATTCTTTTAACAGTTCTGTTGATACTTGTGTAATATTATTTTTACCATTTGTTATTGGGATTGCAAAAACCAAACTAACAAACTGTCTTACACACAAAGCACCCAAAAGTCTTAGAAGTGAAGTACAATGTCCAAATAATCTTCTCAAACATCTGGGTTTTATGTCAGCAGATCTTAATTTACATTTACCTTTAAAGACCACACCCAGAGAGTATTCTTTCCTATAGTGATTAGATGACCTGAACTTCAGATTTATATAGAAATTATTATTTAGGGGAATCACTGTTTTCCTGAAATGTTCTTTGCAGGATTTAAAGATAAAAATTTAAGAATAAAGAGAGACCCGAACCAGAAAGTATTCACTGGGCTGTCTGCCAAATTTCTGTCATCTCAATATATAATCCAACAGATTATATTGGTGGCAATTATGGAAGGTTTTCTATTTACATATCCAACGATGTTTTAAAAGGTATATATGATTTCCCATATTATCTAAAAGAGGAAACACCACAAATCAAGATTCAGTTTCAAAGAGCATTCAAGCCAGTCAGACCACAATGTGTAGTTCTAGCAAACAGTAGGAATTCTTTTACTAAATATGCAGTTTTTCTAGTATGTGGACACATTCTAAAAGTCTTTCAGGAATACTGAAATGGTTTAAATTAAGTGTCACTTGGAGAAGGCAATAGAAAAAACCTCACAGATAATTTCAGTATGAAAACCAGTTGAAATCCATAGAAACCATATTCTCTTTATGGACAAAAATAATAGGAGGCTGGAGGACTATCAGAGGAGTAGCACATGCTTGCCTGTGGTTTTTCCTCGTCTGTAATTACATGCTTATTGCCACTGTTGTACAGGCTACTGGACTGGATTAAACCCTTAATCTATACAGCCATTTGCACATCATGGACTTTGGAGGCTACTACTTTTTCCAGGTATCACAAAGCTTCTGTGCTGTCTATAACATGATCATGAAGACACCGACTAAGCTGGACATCAGTAGGTCTGTCACATCAGTTGATGAAGAGCTTCCCTCCCTTGAAGAAGTATGGTTTCCAGATATTTAAGGCTTGAAAAGCTTTCAACAGATCTTTTTCCTCTTTTTTTCCCTTCAGAAAAATCAAGGAAATGTCACAGAAGTAGATAGGCAGTAATTGTTTGTTTATAGAACCCATGCTTCTCCTCTTTAAGAATGAGAACAGTATTGCATTTAAATCAGGACATTAAGATTAGTGTTTGATATATGTACATGATTCACAAATCACTAAAAAATGAGAGGTTATAGTGCCCTGGTTATGAATGTACTTATAAAGTGGTCTAGAAATGTGCACAGGTTTACTTACAGTGGTTCAAATGGAGAGCTGCACCTTGCTCTGTTCTAGCTAAGATCTGTTTGATTATATTCCCGTGTCCATTTTCTGCAGCTAATATGTGATGAATATTTCTTGGTTTTCACCCAACCATCAACTACCTAGGGTAATTATTTTTGCAAGCTTATTAATCATATACCATGAAATCATTTATTTCCAAGCAGTTCTTAACAAATGAGGAGTATATAATGTTGATGTTCTTTGTTGAAGAGCAGCAGCTGTCACAGTATTTGAAATTCTTAGTACTCTTGACCCCTATGCAATCCATACATACAGCTTGTCACAGGTTGGATTACGGTATTTTGTGTATGCGTCTGTTTAGAGTAGATGTGACAGTAAATAACATTTTATTTTCCACGGTTATATATTTAGCTGCTAGAGTAGGATTGTCCCAGGGACTGCTACCTCATGAACATGCACTATGCAATATCTAGATTTTCACCTATTTAAAAGGAGTGAAAAAAAGAATTGAATATCCTTATGTAATGGACAATCAATCGTAGTTAAAAATAGATGACTTTCTAAACAGTAGTCATGTCTATTATCTGCACTGGATTAGTGTCTCTGCTATGCTTTTTAATGCACTTGTCATCCAGGATAAATGGAGATTGATGGCAACTATTAGTCTATTTTTTTCCACACTTTCTGTGGTTCGGCGCTTTTCTGCTTGAAAATGTTGTTGTGTAAAAAGGTGACATCCATCACCTATCTTGTTCATTGGTTCAAAGCATATGTTGATGAATATCAGTGCAGTGCTACTGACTTAAACCATAAGAGCATAAGAGGTCTCTGGGTCACTGTGTCAAACCTCTGTAATCACAGTCATTAATGTAAATGGCATTAAGTCCAGAAAGTTCTTGACTATATATCAGAAGCCACAGAAAAAAACATTACACTAAACCACTTAAATACAGCAGACCAAAAGCCTCAAAATATACAATATGCTTCCAAAAAAAGAGCAAACAAGAGGTATTAGCAGTATTCTGGAATCCTTCAGAATTTATGAGGTGCTAGAAATTGTTAATGTTAGTCCAAATTCTCTGGACTTTTCCAGGAAGCCAACTGCACCCTGCCTTTCAGAGCAAGGACTCATGTCCCTGGGGATAATACTTAATGTATCCAAAAGGCCCCTTTTCATGCTGGATGACAGTTATCTATCATCCATCAATGCAATTCAGGACCTTTCCCTCTTCTCTTGTCACCAGACAACCTCATTTTCAGTGCCTAAGGCAGGACTTTGCACTTTATAGTATTAAATATAAACCCAGCTCTAAACCAACAGAAGAATGTGCTGAAGGTCTAACGACTGTATTAGAGTGGGCTTTTATTGGGAGATTTTCTCTGTAGGTTTTATGTAACTTTGACTCTTACTGAATTTAACAGAAATTTGGGTTAATCAGAGTACTAATGTTAGAATTTTCACCTGAAATAGACAGTCTCACCTAATCACTACAGTCACCAAACTACTGTAAAAACTTACTGCCAGATGATGCCAAAATGCTGAGAAGCCAATTATATCATTTAGTGCTATTTAAATGTTTAAGAGCCACAGGGAAGAAATAGGACTCAGGAAAGTTTTACATGAAGTGATTGCAAACAGATCATTATAAATAGTCAAATTCCTGTAGGAGCCAGCAATGAGATGCCAGCAGTCGAAGGAAAATTGGCAAGAGTCTTTCTATCAGCAGTGAAGCAGTATTGCCCATGTGCTCTATTTTTAATTGGCTAAAAATGCTTACACACAAACTTGCATACACGTACACCAGGATCTTCACAATACTGTTAGTAGATGTTTGCAACTGAGTGTTTGGTCTGTTCCCACATAATTCAATCTAATTTATTTCATAAGGTGAATACTTTAAGAAGCTCTGCTTACTGAGGTGTAAAATGATCATAGCATTTCATGGGTTTGTGATAGGTTTGAGATACTGTTCTTGTCTTCCCACACAGCTTTTTAATAAAAGTGCTGCCAGTTTGATGCCCTTCCCCTCTTCAAGGTTAATGGTTTGTTATCTATAAATTACTTTTCATGATACAGCTTGGGGTACGAACTCCAAAATTGTCTTCTGTGGACACTCTCTTCAATCTGTTTTAGGCTCAGAGAAAAGCACATTTCCTAGTAACTGGGGCAGATTTCACAACGGGAAAAAGTACTACAGAAATAAAAAGAGAGAATGTCAGCTTTAGAAACTTGCCATTTTGTTCTATATGAAGACATAAAATTATTTCAGTTGGTCGATGTTGTGGAACAACTGCTGTCATGTTCTCTAGTAAAGCTGAATGCCTACATGACTGCAATGTACCAAACACTGCCCTGAGTCCTTTTTCCTTGAGTATAGAGCCCCGAGGCCAATGATGTTGCAGATGACAATTAGCAACATTGCTTTATTGCAGAGGTTTCAAAATATCTTAATAGACAATTTATAACATGAAGTCTTTGTCATCATTCTGGAACATCTGTTACTTAACAGCCAACTCCGTAATAAACCATGCCCTAGTATTTCATAACCCTGTCACAGTGTAAGAGGGAAAAGTAGAAAAGATATTAACTTTGATCTTGAGAGGCAGTGGACATATTTGCATCCCACAGAGGACAGCACAAGCAGAAGGTGTTCAGCACACCTTGCCGTTCTGATATACTTTAATGATACATCACATAATTCTTTACCAGTTGGTCCTTTCCACCCTTTAAACTTTGAGTGTGATTTTTATAAGAAACCAATGACAAGACTCTAGTGGCCTATAACTCTGTACCCAGGAAATATGCATTTGCTTTCAAGCTCTGGGAAACATTAGAGTATCTAGACTGTCAAAAAATATAACTTCACCACTTCAACTATAATTTCAGTCATAAAAATAGCTGTGAGAGTCTCTCATCCAGTCTGACTGTTGTTTACCAGGGATAATTTATTTTACATGATGCCATTTCAGAAGGAATGCAAAATCAGGCAATAATGCAGGTAAAGCTTTCTCAGCATATTTGTGGTACATTTGCACAGACAGTATTGCAAACTGCTTAATTTGTTTAATTTAGTATAAAGCATCTATCACATTTATTTTTAAGGCTTTTTAAGTGATACATGGCAGTATACTTCAGAATTACAATCTGTAATTACTCTTACAACTTTGTCAACAGAACTAGCAAAGGCCAAATTATTCTAAAATTCTATTATTGCCATTCAGAAACTGCTGAAATTATGTCAGTTAATTCCAACAGGCAATAAGCCCATACACATCCTTCTCCCATTTAATTACTTGACCAGTCCATTCTATTGTGCATCAGAGTACTGACCATATGGAATTCACTTTTATTTTCCATTCTCTAAGTCTGTTACTCAATGGCTGTGAGGTACTACTACTTTTTTATCTACAGAGATCACTATTAAAATCTTTGAAGACATTGCACACATGCTGTAACTAAACTATCTCAGTCCAATTTTTCAAGTCTATGCTATTTAAAAAAAAAACAAAACAAAACATTTTCTGTGTTTCAAGGGATTGCTATTCCTCTTAATGCTTTTTTTTTTTTTCTTATTTACATTAAATTTCCACTTTTTTTTCATGGTGCACTGTAATTGCACATTTAAACCAACAAAATCACACACACACTCCATATGTTATTTGTGAGAAAGAAAATGTCTAATTGTAGCTTTTTCCATATTTTGCCAATTTTGTTATGAAAACACAAAGCCAGCTTTAAAAATACATTTCTGATAAAACCTGAACTGTCAAAAGTAAACTAGAAATTTTGTTTGAAAATATAATTTGATCATTACAAAACACCATAGTTGTCTTACTGCTTCTTCTGTGGACAGAAAAGAACGTTTTTGCTATCAAATATAAACTCGACTCCTGTAATGTTTTGCTGAAATATTTGTTTTCCTTTGTGCAAGTTCGCAATTAGCCAACTCAAGTTACTCACAGCAACCAAATCCAGGGTTCCTGTCCTAGGGGATATAGGCCTGGTTTTCATCCAGCAAAAGAGACAAAGATCACTGGCAGCATGCCAAGCTCAGAGCTACAGCACTACCAAAAATCAGCACAGGTATGAATAAAGGTGCCAAAGTAAACAAGCTTCCCAAAAGTGGCACTCAGCTTCCCATTGTGTTCAGTGAAAGGACTTTCAAAAAAGCAAAGTTAGAAACATCTTCAAAGGGCTCTACTTCTTGAAATACAGGTCTTGTTAAGACATCTTGGAGTGGGGATTCAGTTCCTAATGGAAAGCTTTAAAGCATCCAAGCCCCCTTTACTAACAAGGTTTAGAGCATTACAGTTTCAAGCTGGCCTCCTTAAGTAAAATATGCACTGAACTAAGCAAAACTTCCAGGAGTGCTGAATCTGATGGTGGTACCCTAAAACATCTGCTTAAAAGCATCAGCGGTCCATTATGGAACAGACATTATAAAAGGATTAAAAGCTTCAGGGCTAAGGAGATAGAACAGGGTTCTGCAGCATCTCCATCAGAGTAAATCAGGATGGTAAAACTATCAATTCTTTTACCACTATGCAAAGTTTATATTGGTTAAATCCTAAGCCTTTCATTATCTAAATTAAAAGTATACTGTGTTTATTGAATTCAGAGATTAGCTTGCTGCTATACACAGTAGTCTTACTTTGATGTCTCAGGATTAATATTCATGAAGTTTCAGACTATTAACTACACAAGTATAACATCTGACAAGAAATGTATCTTACAGACTACAATTATTGTAGGATCTTTTTAGTTCTGATTTTATCTTTCATTTTGCTGTGGATTCCCACAGAGTTTTCATTCTGTCAAACATGTTTTAAGGTTCCTTCTGGCAGGTTTATCATATTGATGGATCAGGCTAAAACTTAGATATTCAAACCCAAAGGACATTTTTCAATTTCTTTCTCATTTTAAACAGTTTTACATGAGTGATACCTTTCAAATTCAGTTGCATGAAATGTTGTCTGAACTATGAGCAGAATTGGAAATCTCCAGAAACTGTTCACTCCTCCATCAGTTCAGCCCAGAATATTGCATGGCACTACACACACTATTGGCCAATATTGACACCTCTCACGTTTCAGAGTCTTGAGGACATGAAATCTTTGTAAACTGTGGTGTAAAAACAAACAAACAAAACAAAAAAACAACCCAAAAAACCACAAATAAACTTGCCTTTTTCTTTTTTCCACATGGCACTAGGGTTTGAAAATAGTATCAATCACTTCAACAGAAAAAATGGCATCAGAAAAATTAAGGACTACATGAGGAAAAGTCTAGCACTGTCCACCTAGAGCACTACCCAGCTAGGCCTCTGTAATGCTGCTTAAAAGCTTCTACCTATTTCACAGTGCAGGAGAGAAAGTCATAAATTGCACAGCAATACCAACAAAAAGCAAATGTCAGAATTTCAATTGCAAACTATGTATGAGCCTTGACTGCTAAAATTAAACACAGATTTGAATGTTAAAGGTTTGAAGTTGCTCTGCTGAGGCTACAGATTGCTTCTGCTCATCCCTTCTATAAACTATTAGGCATTAGAGGTAGATTAGAGCTGGTACAGATGGAAAATCACTACATAGCAATTCTCAAAGATAAGTTCACAGGATTCTTGGGAAATATTTCCTATTTTAATAGAGAATATATATCAAAATACTCATTATATAATAGAGAATGATTTTTCTAACAGAGTTGTGGTGGAGACTAATTTCTCCTGAAAAGAGAAGATATTTTAGAGCCCACTGTGTGAGCACTAATTCCCACTCAGATCTGTGGATTTAGAAAAATACAGAATTAATCTTTTGAAAGGCACTGAATTTCCCATCAATTAGAAATTTTGGACCTTCAATTTTGCTGTCTTTCAAATCACACTTTCATTAGTATGGTCTGTGCAAATGCGTATTATTCCTTAATTCAGTAAATCTATTAAGTTGTCTGGCTTGTTCCAACACTGCAGTATCGTCACATAAAGCTGGTTTCAGTTTAGCTCTCAGTGTAAAAGATTAAATGGGAATTAAAGAAATGCCATTTTTCAGTCCTACAATTATGCCCTGAAAGCTTTATTGTGGAAAAGACTTGAAACGCCCAAACGTAAAACAATGAAATATTAACTGTTAAAAAATTGTTTACAATTGTCTGATATGTTTTTCTGTGCCTCGAGTACTGTACTATAGTGCAATTGATCTGCCACTCAAACCCATCACTGTTTCACCCTGCTTTGTCTGCCCAGGGGCTGCCACGTGATTTACTTTCAAGCAGTTAGGTGAATCCTCAGCATTGCACAGGGAGGTTTCAGGTTCTTTGGTGGA
>WTSP01003688.1:100515-137709 GCA_025331215.1 Actenoides lindsayi | reverse complement strand
GAATCAAACAAATGCCATTTTTCAGTCCTACAATTATGCCCTGAAAGCTTTATTGGGAAAAAGACTTGAAACGCCCAAACGTAAAACAATGAAATATTAACTGTTAAAAAATTGCTTACAATTGTCTGATATGTTTTTCTGTGCCTCGAGTACTGTACAACAGTGCAATTGATCTGCCACTCAAACCCATCGCTGTTTCACCCTGCTTTGTCTGCCCAGGGGCTGCCACGTGGTTTACTTTCAAGCAGTTAGGTGAATCCTCAGCATTGCACAGGGAGGTTTCAGGTTCTTTGGTGGAAAACCAAAGAGTGGGAACTACAAGCTAAACTATATGGAAGGACCCCTCATCCCCTCCAGCACAAGGACAAAAGTAAATAACTCAGCATCTTCAGTCAGTCAGGAGAAGAAACTTTGGCTGCATTAATGGCCTGAATTAAAATGAGACTGAAGTAAGGAGCAGGGGACTGTGTGCGTGGATGCTGCTGTTACCATACTATGAGTAAAGCCTAAGGAATTTTAGAGAGTCAAAAGTTTCAGAAGATATTTGGGAGGTGTAGGGGAAGGAAAAAAAGACCCAAAGACCTTTAAGCTTGCTTCAACAAAGCTCAGCTAAAGATGTTGACAGAAAGAAAAAAGGACCAACAATTTTTGCATGGAGATATTATAGAAGAATAACCGATAATGATAACAGATAATCAATAATGACTGGCAAAGTTTGCACAAAGATTAAAAAAAATAAAGCTGGATGGGATATCCTCTACTTCAAAACATTTGTTAAACTGAGTTTCTTTTTCCCTTTGCACATCTGTAGGAATCTACAATTAAAATAGTTTCTTTGGTATTCATGAAGAGGAACATGCTTTTCAAGGGGGGGGGGTGGAATTGAATATCAAATTTAAGAAGGAAAAAGAATTCAAATCTACCAAGGACTTTCAAGGATAAATGGCTTGGTATTTTTCAGCATATTTCAAGCTCTGCAGTATGGACAGTTCATCTCTTTTCCTCTGCACTGTCAAAATGAAATCAAGTGTGCATTATTATTTAAAGCAAGCAAACCTGCAACAGTACAGAAAAATTGAAATAAGGATTGAGAAAACTGAAGCCCAGTAGTATCATGTTCAATTAAATGTAATTTAAGTGATCTGGAGCCATTAACTTCTTAATTTGCATCTTGCCCCATTAAACATGGGGGGTTTTGTAGGTTTTTCCTTATCAGCTGACTCACACAAAGTAAACTCTCTGATGTGGTAGATTTATTTGCACTATAAGGAACTGAAGTTTAAATTCTTGATTTCCACTTAGCAACGCAGGCTTTATAATTTGGTGCTTAGATTAATGTGTATACCATATTTAAAGTGATATTTTACCTTAATGATGATTAATGGTTGATTTTTCTGTCTGACAATAAAAGAGAAGCTGGAATGGTATTTTAGACTTTTACCTTTATAATTCTAAAATCTACTTTAGTTCTTTATTTCAGAAAATTTCAGGGTATATGCGAGTGCTTTTGAAATGAACGTTGAGAAGTGAACAATGATTGCTATCAGGTAATGAATGTTATTAAAAGGACCAAGCATTTTGTCACAGATTGTGTCAGTTGCTTGGCCTGTAAACTGCAGTTTGCTTTTCAATTAATTGTATTTATATGATCAACAGTTAGGTGTGTGTTAGCTGTGAAATGGTAAACAGGCTTATGGTTAGGACATCCTACAGACTCCTTTTGACCTATGAAAACTAGAAGGTCCCATCCCAAAATGTTTATAATCTTGCTTTTACTGTTTGGCAACAAAATAACAGTTTTACACCTCACTCCCTTTCAGTAAATTTCCTTGTATCCTACAGTAGCTCAAAAGAGATCCCGTGTGGATACTAACACAGACAAAAGAAGAAACAAAGATAAAGTTGTAGTTCCACAGAGTGAAAGGTAAGAAAAGAAAAAAAAAAAAGAAAAAAAATCTAAAATTTTATGAAGGCTGAACTAGTTTATATAAAGTCCTTTCCTGCATCTTCCCACATTTGCATTTTAGATGAAATACATTTTCATTGCTTCTATAAAAACTACAAAATAAATCTAAGTCTCCTGTCCACATTTACAGACTTTGAACAGCATGTTGTAAGAGGCTTAGCTGTATGGACTTAGTTATTTCAAAAAGCTGGAGGCAACATACTTTAAACAGAAGTTTCTACCTGCACCAAAAATTGGTCTCTGTGCTCAGTGTAACTATCCTGTTTTGTATTGCTGACTATTGCTCATATTCCTCTCTCATTTGTAAGACTTACTCAAAACCTAGTAACCTTAGAGGTACATAAGAGCACCCTTGTACTTCCACCCTACTGCTAACTTACCACCTTCCACCTTATAAGGCATATGCACATTATAAAAGCAGGTTCCTAAATTTCAGAAATTACTAGCTTGCAAGATCCAGAAATAACATGACTTTGAGCATAGAGTCATGAGATCTAGTATAAAAGAAGGCAATATAGGAGAAAAAAAATCTGCTCCAAATACCAAAGGTGAAAGCTTCTGAAAGTGAATACTGTGGAATCACACTGATGGGCTGTAGAAAGGTGGCAGATAATGTTACACTGCCCTATCCACCTTCTTTCCCATTCTTAAGTAGCACTAGAAATAATATTTTAAAAATACACAGGATATTTTCCACTTATTAAATTTTCTGAATCACTAGTGTCTGAGGAAAACATATGAAACCATTAGGCTGAAAGTGGTATGTTCAATTGCCATATGATTAAAATAAAATATGCAGAAGACAGTCCATCTTTAAATGCAGTCTGTAGCCAAAAAAGGAGCATAGGTCACTCTGCCTTTGGCTGGGTGTTAATATCTCACCGTTATTAGCCCACTGTGGCAGTGTTCATCCACTTGTCAGATATATCATCTACGGATAATTTAATTTGTCAGACTGACAGTTATTCTTTCTTTGGATTAATTAGCTTGAGAGAGTAAAAAAAAAAAAAAAAGAACCCTCTTTATCTTATTTTGCAACTCTTCATGGAAAAAGATGAATTCCTGTATCTGAAGAAAATTTAAATAAAACTCCAGCCAAGCTTTTATGTCTGAATTTCACTGGATTCTGAATACACTACTCTAAGGCAAAGGACTTAAAGCTTCCCACTGTGGTAATAGTTTCGTTAACTACAAGAACATTCTGCTAATACATGGAAGTTAACTGAAAATTTTCTTTCAATAGATTTGCATAAATGCAAGGAAATATTTCATACAAGGAAAAAGTTCAGAAAAGCATCACTCCTACAGAGGGAATACTCAGATTGATAGAAACATTAGCATTCGAAAGGACCTCTGGAGATCTCTAGTGCAGCCTCCCACTTGAGGAAGGCCTATTGCCCACACCAGAGAGGGGAGCCCAGGCTTTGGACAGCTGACACTAAAACCTCTGAATCTTGTGACACCCCTGGCAGTGCAGGACTACCCTTCTCCTCTGCATTTTGTGAATATATAGGATTGAACATTAAGAAAAGTATTGAAAATGTGAATACCCTTTTTCTTTTACAGTAGTTTCATTCTCCACAATGTAGCAAGGTGTGTATTCTCCAAGGTGTCTTGCCTAATTTGCAGTATTCTCTTTCAGTAATAAGCAAATTCAACTGCAATGACAGTTGCTATGGTCCATAGACACTTAACATTAGGAAGAACTTGAGATCTGTAAGGTACAGGTAAGATTACCTTCTAATCTTTTTCCTTATTAACACATGAAGATACATCAATAGACAACACAGCCTTAAACCAATCATCCTCCTGTGTAAATGCAGAAACTCAGCAGGGAAGCAAATTACTTTTATTCTGTATTATAGGCATAAAGCAAGTTGTTTTGTGGTCAACCTGACATTTAAATAAAGCAATTCAGAATGGCTTAATTTTCTGCTTTACAGCAAGAGTAATAAAATCAGTATTGGTCCCAATTGCCATCTACATTAAAAAACACGCTGTAATCAACTGTGGATTTCAGAAGGATGTTATAATTAATGGCTTTCTGCTGGCTGTGTTTTTAGTCACTGTGATTTGCATGAGTTGGATCTCTTTCCAGATTTGGATAAGTGACAAATTTTCCCATATCTCTCACAGTGATAGTATTTCTACATGATTTGGGTGAGCATTTTTAAAATAATTACACATTTCTTTCATGTGTATGACAAATAAGCACAATTAAATTGGTTTTAAGCAGCCACAGAAAACTACAACAAAAGCCTTCTGGTTAATAATGTTACACCTCAAACAAAGGTGGAGGAAAACTTAAGCCAGAGTGGGCTAGATTTTCCAGCCTATGTTCACTATCATGTAGTTACACTGACAGCAGTGGAAGTGCATTGGTAGTAAAGCAAACTGATATATTTAAAAAAAAATAAATGACTGGGGCAGTCTTCAGTTTCCTAACAACAGTTATGCAGACTTCCAGGCAACTCAGCAAGTGCTACAAGGGTTTACTTTCAGAATACCCAAGCATCTTTTCTTTTCCATCAAAATCAAATGGGATACTCAGGAAGCACAATGTACACACACACAAAAAGAAAAAAAAAAAAAGGAAAAAGAAATTGGAAATCACCTTACCATCCTTCAAACTAAAGAACAGTATGTTTTAACAATGTCTATTCCTTTCCTGAAGGGATAGTCCCTGTTTGACCCTACTCACTCCATTTTAAAATAGATCCTTTAAATCTGTAGGAGAAGGAATATGTTCCCTTTTATTGGTTGTGTCTTTTATAGATTATTTCTTCCTTCTTTTCACCTTTATGCAAACAAAGGCCATGAGACCTGCATGTAGTACAGAGACATGTATGGATTCACTGCCTGACTCTGCACTAGGGACTTCCAATCATCCAGCCCTCCTTTCTAGAGTTTTAACTGGACCCCACAGGCCTAAGACTGGGAAAAAATGGCATTTATTTCTTGCCAACTTTTATATCTGATACCTGTTCCTGTTTTAAAAATGACTGTTTGCACTAGACCAAGACTACAAGAGCTATTTTAAAAGGAACCCCACAAGCCAGTAACTTTGGCTACCATGTGTAACTGACCCGCACTGGATTTATGAAACATCAGCAGCGGAAGATTAACTGCCAATATGGGAGAAATCTACCACCTAAAACAAAAGTTACACATGGAAAAAATCTATTTGTTCAAAAACAAAGGCCACATATCTCCCGTAGATGCCCCGTAGTGGGATAATGTTACCTGCTTATCAGCTACAAATTAGTTTGTGTGCACAATATGTGGAATCCCATTTATTGCATAGCTGGAGGGATTATTTGTTTCAAATCTGATTTTGAAGGGTATAATACGTGCAGAAAGGATACCCTGCCTGAGTGTTCCGAGTCAAGCATTTGGTATTTGCAGTACTTGGCGGCATTTCAGTTTGCCTATCTCTGGCCCCTCTCATGCATTTTAATATACCCAGAACTAATTCATACTGTGTGGTAAACAGGAGAAAAGCAGCTCAAATGGAGAAATATGTGAAAAAAACCCCACATTTTTCTGGGATTCAAATATACAGCCCCACAAAAAAGAACTTTGACAATGCCCATCAGTATCCATCACAGATTGCATGCATCTTATTTGCATCTTGCCTCTTTGTGTTATGTTCTGTGGTAGTTTGAATAATTCAAGTAACAAAAATTAAGTCATTGTTGAGCCACTTTTCCTAAGATGTCCTAGATTAGTGTTTTCTCTCTGCTACTCATTGAGATTATTAACTATTGGTTGAATTCAGCTGATTCTGATAGAGAAGCAGACATCTCAGAGGATGCTTCCTAGATAGGAAATGGCTGGATAGAGGAATGTGACAGATTAGTGGTTCCAGCCCCCACAAACCCTCCAAGGATGGAAAGTCTCCACCATAAAGATTTTACATTAGGAAAGCATGTTTAATAGATCAATAAATTGTCAAGAAGTTTAATTCACATTTTTTTCTCAAAACAATTTACAGCATATGTTTCAGAGAATTCAGAGTATGAGCACAGGAAGCAATGGCTCCAGTATTTCTTAACATTTCCTTTTCCACTATCATCTGTAGCTGAACCTCAGTTTGGTGTAAAATGCATATGTATAGTCTGCAATCACAATGCACAATACAAAGCTGTAATATTTCAAATGGTTGAATAGTGCATATTGCATCAGACTACAGCATATAAAGCCTATATGCCAAGTTTTACTATAAGACTCTGTATTTGATATGTGCCAACATATGTATGTAGGCTCAAAACACAATTAGAAGTATTAGTGACACTATTTTTACTTTCAAAGTCAGATGTATTTTTCCCGTGAGCTCTACTGTATTGACTTCAGGTTTTTTTCAGTATAGAAAACCTATAAAGCCATCCAAAATATAACTGATTTGGCTTTTACCTTAGCATTATTACCTCATGCACTCCTCCAAGGTAAAAGTGTCAACCTTTGGAGAAGGGGGAAGAAATTTTCTTACTTCTGTTTTGGTTTTCAAGCATCAGACACTTGGAGATAATTAGGGATTTTTAAAGTTGAGGTTAATTCCAAGGAGTTGAGTTACTAAACAAGTAATATGGGTGCTGAAGCAATACGTTGTATGGCTGTCAGGTCTGTATATAGTATATTAGGCAGCTATCTTCTCTGGGTCTGCTAGTCTGAAAGGGAGATTTCATGACAAATGCAAAGGAAAAAGAGCATTTGGGTTTGGATGGTAAAAAGCTCAGAATTTTTTTCTCTCATTTAATATTAGAGTGTAATGTTACAATCACACCAAAAGCCCTGTTAATTTTACCAGTTAGCTTTGTACGCTCATTCTCCTGCTGCCTGGCTAGTTGAAATAAACACAAAGCCATCAGCAAACCTGTTAATTGTGTCACTTAGATACTAATGAAAAACAAACTCTCCCTGCAAATTTGTATTGCGAGAGGAAACATTATTTCCAGTGCCTATTTAACCATCATCCTTGCGGATGAAGCAGGAGGAGTTTATACAAGCAAACAAAACTGTTACTGGTAGAAGAGAAGCTGTTCCTGATTAAAACTTGACTATGCTGCCAATCAAATCCTTGTCTCTGGAAAAGGTTCACTCTGCTCATCCTTGTGCTCATTAGTAATTGCAGCATCTTGACAAATTCTCATCATGGAGAGGATTTCTCTTTTATATTGCAAAATTACCAGAGTTCTTTGGCTGTATGGCATGCTGCAAAAAGAAATATATGCACATAATAGTCACTGAGCAGCAGTGACACTTACCTTGGATAAATGACACCTCAATTACACTAACAAACATCTCCACTGAGAGAAAGATTTCATATAAAGGAATATGTAAATTACTTTTTATCCATTAGGAGACAAAGGAAGAAAAATGCACGTAATTAACAGAAAGCACAGCAGTAACTAGCTCTCGCCTATAGCTATCTGTTAAGAACAGCAGGAGAAATGTGTCTGTGAGGTCTTCATGTTGGTGTACATGTTCATTTGTTTAATGAGCACCCCATTGCACATCTGGTTCTCAATATCTTTAAAGTAAACTTACATCTGTAACGTCTAGTATATGTTCTGAAAAAAAATGACAAAAAGAATAATGGCAGTGGTATCTCCTGTCAAGGTGAAGGAGCTGAAGCTTGTTAATTACAAGTATATTATAACACAGAAACCCTCAGCTGTAGATGAGCAGAAGGATATCATTCTGGTGCTTCAGGGAAGCAGTAACCTTCTTAGTGTGCAAGAGATCTCTTTGTCTTTAAGGGATTTGCAAGGTCACGCATGGCTCTGCTTCACTCCAGTGCATGTAATGCGACAAGGCACCGTAATAATAGACATTCCAACACATTTCAGGTTTTCAGACACCAATGTTGCAATGATCATGTGACTATGCAGCTGTATAACATGCACATTAAGACAACTGAATTGCTAAAAGCATTCATACAGGACTTTGAAGATGTTAAAAACCATGCAGAAATAACAGACATTGTAAGAATTTACAGTTCACGGCTAAGCCAGCAGAATGGTGCTGGTCAGAATGCACCTGACCTTCTAATCTAGACATTTAATAAAACTTGATCCCAAACTAGAAGCATTGACTTCCTAGGGAGCAGAAGCAATGTAGATTTGACACACATATATTCCTTCATGTGTTACTTACTTCTGACAGTGAATGATAAACTTACTTTGTGTTCTTATGGACCTGAATACACCTCAGTTTTCACTTTCATACAGCTTCTGCTAAATTAATTTTCTAAGTCTGATTTTGAAGTTAGAGTACCTTCGCAATTTAGTGTCTGAGCAAACAAAAAAGGTTACTTAGTATCTTTAGAAGTAGTTCTTCCATTGCAGTAATAAAACTAAATAAATTTGTTACCGGTTGGATTCCTATGAGTAATTATATTCCACACATTTCTAATTATCCCAGGTCTCTGGTGTCTCACACTCACAGTACCTATTTATAGGCATGTTTAGGTTAAATAATCTCAGAACTCTGACTGTGATTTCTTAAAGATAATTCAGGACACATGAAGGGTATTTAATCGATGCCTCTCAGTTGCTGAGCCATCTTTCTATTTCAACTTTGGCTTTCATTTTTAGCCAATAAGCCTGGTACAACTCGACTGAAATGGGCTAAGCAAACCCACTTTACACTCCTGGACAATACAGGCCTTTATGTCTGCATTTCCTTCATGCTTTCAAAACATAAGGCTGCATTTTTGACGTGCATAGGAACCGCAGCAGCTCGGTGAGTAAGCAATAACTTGTTGTTCACATTCAAAACATATAAAGTACAATTCTTTTGTGCACGTTACTAGCATAATTTTCAATGACATCAGATACAACAAGTGTTTTAAAGAATGCTTGCTGCTGCAGCTACTCCTGTTACTCCCCTTTGCTATGTAATTTTGCAGCAATATGCTGCAGAAATCACCTCTTGTACAGGTAGTGAGCTACTACTGAAACCCTGACAGTATGTGAACAGAAAATTGTATACATTACACTGAAGGTATAAACTAACTACGAAGTTTCCCTGGCTTCCATAGGCTCAGAATTGACAGTAAGAGACACAAAGCTAAAAGAGATGTAAAGATAAACAGTGTTTTCCCCAAGTAACTCTTCTACAGGTACTGACAGTTTTGATGTTTCTTCCAAGCACTAGTGTTCTTTATTTACTGTTGCATTTCATTTTATGGATTTTTTCCCCACATTGAGTTCAAACAGAATAAACAGGAGTTTGAGTTATAGCATGTAACATGGTCAGAAAGAGACTTTATAGAATTAGATCAATTCTTGTTTCTTATCCACCTGGTTTCATAAAACACTCATATTGACTCTCTGGTACTATAATCTTTGTGTTTGGTTGCTCATGCTTCACAATCCATTACAAGGTAAAGAAAGAGCTTTTTATGAGAAAACTAGAAGTCATGGGGCTTTTATAATGCCACTCCTTCTTCTGCCTGGCTTTTTTTCTGAAGATTTTCAGGAAGCCTCAATCTCTTATTTCTACTGTGTATACATGTATTAAATAAAACCCTTCAATGAAATCAAATAAATCTATGATTTCACAGTCAGGGAAGTTGAAAGAAATAGATTTCTCCAGTTAGTTCAATAGCAAAAGAAATATATTTCCAAAGAAATAATGAAAAAAATTGGACAAATTCTAGGGGTGAGATAAGTGAAATGGAAAGGAAATAAATGGGTGCAAGGAATCCTACTCTACCCACTTCCAGACAGCTCCAAAGGCTTTCTTGGAAGAGCTCAATGTACTTACTTTCCTCTGAGTAGTATAACAAAGGAATAGTTGGTAGGACTGATGCAATATTGTCTTCTAGAGGGAACTGATAGATACACAAACTGACTATTCTGGTGCAGGAGAAAATATATCCAGGATGCTTCTTAACAACTAATTATTGCTTATTATAAGTTCTATGACTTTGAAATATAGTGTTACGAAATGTCCTTAAAGATTTCTTTACAGTTGTATTTCTTAGATTCTTCAAATAATTTCCTGACTTTACCCTTTTTTTACTTTTCTTAGGAATCTCAAACAATAGTGGCTTGAAATACAGTTTAAAAGATGCAATTTCTCACTTTTGCTACTGCTTGGATTAATTCCAGTCTGGCTCTCAATACGTATGAAGGAAGAAACAATGGTGCCTGTGATTTAATAAAAGTGATTACCTGTAATGAAAAGCTGTGACCTCTCTGTAATTCATCTAAGTGAGATCTGCACAATAAAAAGGAAAATTTCTTCCTTCTTAGCTTTGACATCCTGGCTGAGAGCATCATCAGTCCAAGTGAGATACTGAGATGAGCTCAAAGCTATGACTGAGTGTTTCTGAGCACAAAGGTGCACCTTGAATTCTGACTTCATTCTCTATATAAAACTCTCTATATATTCCAGTTGGAGTGGGATTAGCCCCAAACTATGAAGAAAGTTTGTGTATAATGTGCCAAACAGACCAGTCAACAGTCATGGGAGTTGGGCATATAAATCACACGGGCATTTAAGATGCTGGAAAAGTTGCTTTTTTTTTTTTTTTTTCCCCCACAAAAATATTTAGGATTAAAATAGTAACCTCAATGCAGACTGGACCAAAGAATTAAAATTCCAGCTTCTGTGAACCAAAAACAACAAAAAAAGAGGACATTTCTATTATAGGTCAAAAGAAGTGCATCTTTCAATCATTTTGAAACTACTTCAATACTCTTCCATGTATGCAGTAAATTAAAATTTCTAAGACTTTACTATAACATTTTGCAATAACAGGACTTTTGATCCAAATGTATTTACTTAAGGAAATCTAAGCTTTGTAACAAAAAACCAGCAGAAGACAATTTCATACATTTAAGAACCAAAAAGTAAAATTAACAACGCCCTCTGTTCTAGAAGTTTTAACCTATAAAGGATTCTCTTTCATGAACAGCACACATCAGAAGGATGAATATAGCTATTATCATGCAGATTTCCATTTAATAATGTTACTAACAATTTAATTACTAACCTATGACTTCATTGGCAGCCAGGGAATTGTACTGCTTTTGAATTTCCTGCTATATCTCAATATCTTTTCTCCTAAAACAGCTGGACTTGATATAAGAAAGAGCTATTTGGGAATTTGTGCCCTTACGTACTCAAGTTACCGGTTTTCATGAAAAATTCCTATTGTGAATTGTGGTCTGGGACTACTTCTTGTTTAAAACATGCAAATAACCCTAACCAAAGAATGAGCTAACAAACCCATTTTATTAATGCAAATTACTCTAGTTTACTCATTATGTTGGGTTAGAGTTGACTCTAAATGATTTTGGATAAGATGCCTGAGCCGATCCAATGATTTATTTAATTCAGTTTGTGCATTATGGCTCTGCAAAGGTGGCTTTCTTAGTAATTTTAAAATTACTACCTTTATATTAAGTACTAAAGAAAACTGCACACATTAGGGTTAAATCCATCCTATTTCCCAGACTACTGAATGCTATAAAAGCATTAGCAAATATTTTTAAATTTTTGGAGCAATTTTTGTAGAAACATGTTATATTTTCTTAAAGTAGTATAGACTACATCTCTTGAATTCTCAGAGATATAAACACACTCAACTTTGCCACAGTTAGAGAGCTCATTAACTGTTGGTGAACTACTGTCTTTTCTCTCTTGATTCATCAGCTCCTGAGGTATTTCTAGACAAGCAAAATCCCACAGTTTTCTAGCAGAGCTAAGACCCCATTATTCCTTTAACATCACTTTGTGTTTTGCTCGATGTCTCACTACAGCAGTAAGTATTACACAGTCCATCTTCTGTTCAGACCAATATTAAGATTCATAGCTTTTTAAATCTAGCACTGCCTTCACCTCCAACAAATTAGTAACTTTATATTAAACTCACATAAGCATAACAATGAAAATTAAAGGGAAGGTTGTACTCTTCTGTGCTGGTACTGCTACTTAGGCTGTCATTAAGTTATATGAAAGGAACTTTCAGCAGTTGGCTCAAGAAGCTTTGCATGTGTCAATATTTAAAATGAAAAATAAATTTAAAAAATGAAGAGTTATGAGTTCTTTCCGAACACAGGAGCCAGAAGATTTTGATTTATAATCTATTTCCACTGGTAGACAATAGATACTTGTGTGCTTAAGAAAAGAAACAAGATATCTAAAAAACAAAATGGAAATAAACTGCATCCACATCTCAAGCCTAGAGCTGTATCTATTATTTTCACAGCTAGTTTCCATAAGCAGCAATCCTCATCTCCTTGGCACTGTTCACACATCATAACAGCTATCACTAGGCTACTGCAATATGAGTGTGGCTGTTGTCCAAGAATCGGTGCACTGCTAGACACATGAATGACAAAAATGTATTTACTAAAACATTGCCTACAAGCAAATTAGCTTCTTCAATATTTGTATATCAGTGAAACTACAGAAAGTGAAAAGAAAATAATACATGCTGTAAAACCAAGTACAAATGTAACACTGAGGAATTAAGGGGAAAGAGTGGGCAAAGCTGTAGTCATAAAATTCTGTTGATAGCAAACTCTGTCCAAACTGAGCCTTAGCTTTTCAGTGGAGAATATCTTGCTCTGACAAACCTTGGGAGTCTCTAACCACCAACACCAGGCCCAGTCCAAGGAACTACAGTTGCAAGGGTGTTCTATGCTGCTGCTGCCAATAGATGTTTTTGAGAAAGGTAGGAAGGAAGAAATTCCTGCAGTAGAAGAATACTGGAAACAACCAAAATGCTTCGTTGTGATCCTTCCTACCAGCCTGCTCACTTGACAGCAAACCTGTGACCCCCAACCACAGCTAGCTCCCAAAATTGCCAGGGATACACAGGGTGCAAATCCAGATCAATTTTTCCTCCACAAAATCCCCACAGTTATTTGGAAGCACTATAGGCTGCTGTAGGTCATGGTAATAAACTAGAGTGATTTCTTGAAATTTCGTAGGGAAAAGGCTTAGGCTATATATTCTAAAAAATAATTTGAAGAACTGTTAAAACCCACTATACCATAATATGTGAAATTCCCATACTCTATTGCACTCAATTCAAAGTGTGGCTTCTCCTTTATGTGAATTCTCCTCGTGTACACACAACTGTATTATCACGTCAAGCATTCTGACAGTTCTGGATTTTTCTCGTTTTGGTTATTTTGGCTGGATTTCTCCCCAGCTGCCCTCCAGATATGAATCCTGAAAAGAATATCAAGCACAAAATACAGTATGGTCAACTAAGTCATGAAAGGGGATGGTGTGATAGAGAGGTCCTTTGCTCTGCTGTCTCAGTAGAGATAGGGGATAGAGATCCGTATGGCAGCAATGATGCAGGGAGTTATCCATGGAAGCAGAGGTTGTAGCGAGGAGAAGATCAGTCTCTCCTCCCAAGTTACAAGACATAGGACAAAAGGAAGTGGCCTTAAGTTGAGTCAGGGGAGGTCTAGACTGGATAATAGGAAACATTCCTTCACCAGAAGTGTTGTCAAGCCCTGGACCAGGCTGCCAAGGGAAGTGGTTGAGTCATCATCCTTGGAGGGATTTAAAAGATATCTAGATGTGGTGATGAGGGACATGATTAGTGGTGGACTTGGCAGTGCTGGGTTAACGGTTGGACTTGATGATCTTAAAGTTCTTTTCCAATCTAAATGATTCTATGACAAACAAATTTGCTAAATAGGTAAAAACATCATCCACTTATAATACTTACAATGATGAAGGTGGTAAATAAATAAGCAGTGCAATTTGCTGGTTTCCTCTGTGTGCAATATATGAAGCCATAACTGTTTTGCTAAACTAACTGTGTCCTCCTAGAAAGATTTCCAATATCAATTACAGTGCTGATTGCATTGCTACTAAATAGATTTCCCTGTCATGTTTCCTTGATTATATGTAAATATTTCCTAAATTAGACATGTTTCAAGCTCCATTTAGAATATAATGCAATTGGATAATGTGTCAAAATTATGCAAGGTAGAACATGACTACACAGACTATCAGACTAAGATATATACCTTTTAGTTTGAAACAATAGGAAAAGAATTTGATTAACTGTTAAGATGCTTTGATTTTATGCTACAGAATATATTGCAGCTTTTCTAGGCTATGAAAAAAAACTTTAAAAATTAAAAATTCTGAAATTTAGCTCATTTAAGTCCCTAAAGCCTCACTGTTCCAACAACAAATTCAGAATTTAAAAGTGAGATGTAGAACAAGATCTCTTCCATTAGTATGATAAATTAAGCCATTTAGGTGACAGGAATTTTGTATATAAAATAATGACACAAGGAGGAATGGATTAATAACACACTGAAGTTTTTCATTGCTCACTTCAAAATTCCTGGATTTTTCTAAACATGAAAAACCTTCTGATCTCTATATATTTTACTGTGTTAGAATTCTGCCATCGTCGTCTTTTCTCCGAGTACTGAAAGTCTCCAGAGAAATGCTAGGAGAGTACCAGAGAATAGTGGATCAGCTGTTAGCAGCTCAGAAATGAGGTGGTTTTGCTTTAAGCATACAGAAGAAACTAAGAAGCCTTTAGTTAATGTAAGAATTCTTTCTTCTTAGTTTTGTGAAAATTGTGCTTTATAGCTATTTCTTGATATATTTCAGCAGCACTTATTCATAAGTCACATATTTTATTTTCTGCTGACTTTATTCAGGTTTGTCTGTTACTATGAAAACTTCTCAGAATGCTATTACTTCCTCAAAATAGGAAAGTTAGCAAATTCATTAGTTTTACCTACATTGTTTTCACCTCAAGGGTTTGGAGGATAAGGATGCACCAAGAAGTTCACATAGAATTTAATACTTTCTTTAAAAATTTACAACTTACACCACAGAAAATATAAATCAGAGTTTTAACACAGCGTTATCTCAAAGTGAGCCATGTAAGTATGCCAAGTAAGCAGAAAACATATCAGACTTGGGGGAAATTTTTGATGTTAATAAGTGAAAATCCAATATGAAACTCACCTTTAGAGGAATACCACAAAAATGCTACAAATAATTTATGAATACTGATAGTTTTCTTAATGAATATTGGAATTTTCAGAAATCCTTCTTAGATATGATAAGACTGCACACAAACAAAGGAAATAAAATTAACTCTCTAGCATTTATCATTCACCTCAGCTGTGTTTTTCAGTTTAGCATCTAGGCTGCATTCTATACAGCAAGTCAAGCTTTTTTTCTAAGGTAATAGAAGATGATTTATAAATAAATTTTGAATGGGATTAATTAAACTCTGAATTAAATTTCATCTCTCAAAATGTTCAGATATCATTGAGAGAATCTGAAATATGATAGACAACAGAGTTAAGGTTTGTTTTTTTAAAGTATACTTTTTGTTATTCTTCGACAGGCCAGGAAATGAATACATACATGAGCCTGTGCACATGAACTTCAAAAAAAAAAATCATTGGCTCATTCTTGTTTAATCAAAAACTGACAGAAGAGTGAAAACAATCCCATAACACTCATTCCTCAACTGTTGAGCTTCCGGACAGAATTGCTAAAAGCCAATGAATTCAGTCCTTCGATTTACTCAGAGGGTTTGGTTTAGCAAATGACAGCACAGGCAATAGGACAAAAGATCTGCTTAGTCTGAATACTGAGATTGTTCAGGGCACAAAAGGTAAACAAGGGCATGGCTGCTACCAATAAAAGGGAACAGAAGCCACTGAGGAAAACCACCCTCTTCAGTCCTGTAGCCACT
Organism: Actenoides lindsayi; assembly: GCA_025331215.1. Classification (NCBI taxonomy): domain Eukaryota; kingdom Metazoa; phylum Chordata; class Aves; order Coraciiformes; family Alcedinidae; genus Actenoides; species Actenoides lindsayi. The sequence goes on along the minus strand of WTSP01003688.1, from coordinate 122,029 downwards.
TAGAGAGGACACTCATGTCAGATGCCAGATCTAAGAGCTCCAGTAGAAAACAGTCAGAAGAGAGGGGAGGTCACCCTGACTCTGGGAATGTTATACACACTAAACTGATCACTTTTCTTTCCCAATTCCACTGTCTTGTGCTGTATATTCAACCTCACATGTTTTGCCCCAGACAGGTTGCTGAGCTATGCAGTGTGCATCATAGATGTGTATAACTCCCACAGGTAATTAGGCTGCTCCATAATATGCCCTGCTTTTTACTTAACAGACCTGACACACTGAAACTTTATTTCTAGCAGTGTCACCTGACACCTAGAGGGTACACTTCAAAAATCGTATCTCATCAGACACAGCAAATTAGCATTTATAGCGATAAAATGCCTTTTCAGAGTGTTTGCTGAAGCCTAAATAGTTTTTTTTTTTATCCATCTTTTTAATACGAACCAATGTAACCTACCTAAGGGTGCCAGGTGCACCTAAATGTTGTGCAGTTTGGGCATAATTAAGCCCCCTGTTGCTACCCTACTGCTCCTTGCAGTCAGCAGCTGCTTGTTTTCTTTCTGTAACAGAACCACACGTGCTGATGGCTCCAGGAGCAGAGGGCTCTTAGACAGAATAACATCTTAGGACTGTAGCTCTCATCGCTGACATTCTAGTTAAAAAATGCAAAAATGTTAAACCCCACTTCTGAGAGAAAGCTCAGGCAGAACAGCACTTCTTGAAAATGAGGATGATCAGAAAACAATGGCACAGACTGACAATCCAAGACATCAATCAATCAATCCTCAACAATTGACATTATTGAAAGCTTTCAGTTCTACAAAAAGCATAGGAAACAACAAAAATTTTCTAATCCGGATCATGAATTGCAACTATTTCAGCTATCCCTCTGGTAAAAAGACATCTCTTTTCTTATTCTGTGATTCTATATAATGATCAACATGGAAACCTTTACAGAATGTCAAAATATTATTAAAAAAAAATAAAATAGTCAATCTCACACTGCTCATTTGAGGTTTCAGTTTCATCACCCTGTTTATGAATAACAGTTCATATTTTTAGAAATTTCCAGTTCACACTTTTTAAAATTACTAGCTTTAGAACACTCCAGTTTCTCTAGAGAAACAGTCTAAGACCACATGGACCAGGAATTTCCCTAAAGATGAAACCACATTTCCTCCTTCCTACAGTTTCTTTTGGAGTTTCCAACATTCTCTCTGCTCATGATCAAGAACTGAAGGATTAGCAAAATTGTCCACTGCTGGATTACAAAATTTTATCTTAAGGACATAGCATCACTTAAATTCTTAAAAAACATGTTTCAAAGCAGGAATTCTTTTTATACTTTAGCAGAGAATACAAAAACACAGCCCTTCACATAGTAGAAATCTAACAGAACTACTGATTTATTTATTTATTTATTTAGCCAGACTTCAGGCTTTTACCAGATAACTATTCCTTAAATTCAAAATATAGACAAATGCATAATTCTCATGAAATTTCTACAAGGATAATTAACTGGAAATGTTTAATATTTGGGAAAGCTGTGGGCCATATAACATAGTCATAACTAATCCAACAAAGCATCTTAGAAAGATAAGCTTTTCTTCCTGGGGGAATTTTCAAGCAAGATTTAGATTTTAACTATGCACCTGACCACCTACTGAGCTATGCTGGACTTTAAGCCTCAGAGTTTGGTTGTGCTAATAGTAACAACAAAAAAAACCAACTCCAGAAAGAGCATGACACAGCTACAATGCCATCAGGCGGTGACAGAGTATATGAAATGTTGACCATGTCAGTGAGTCTATCTGCATAAGCTAATAATGCACCAGGAACAGGTAATTGGATCTTTGTCATACGCAATTTTGGCAAATTAGATTCTCTTTTGGATGCGAGGGATGGTGTGGGAGGGAGGGGGCAGAAAAGTATTTTTTCTACTTTAATTACCTGACAGTTTCATTCTACATTTTCACGAGTTACTTCTTTCTTGAAAGAGTTAATACTAATAGTCAAAGGCAGGAAATACACTTTTCTCAAATTCATCAGTCAGGAGTACAAAAAGAAGCCCTGGCATGCCAGACATGAATGAAAAAAGAGTTTAATTATTTTAACCACAGAAAGACAAGGTCTCATTACCAGTCTAAAAGGTGCTTTTACATTCTACACTCATGCTCCTGAATGGATCTACTGCTAATCAACCAGGTACTGACACAGAGGGTAAAGGACTGTAAAGTAAGATCATGCAAATTTCTGATCATGCTTTGCAATAAAGGTATTAGTAGTATTTACTGAGAAGATAAGGAGGGTGTTAAGGAACTTAGATGAAGAAAAAATTTTCCTGGAGAATTCTGGTAACATTAACAACCTAAAAGGTGTGCAGTCAGGAAGCAGTGTCGTTCAAATAACAATGATAATGGCACAGAAACAGATTAAATACTCTGTGGCACAGCCAAAATGCTAAGAAACAAGATAATCCAGGGGACCCAAGGTTGGTGTATTTTGGGGAAAGACAGAGAGCATGATATTCTTATTTATACCTGTTTCTCTATCACCACCATATAGATAAGTAGGAGAAGCTCGGTGGCCTCTTGACCATCCAAGGATGATATTGAGGGCTAGACCACCAGCTTTTTGTCCCTCTTGGCTCTTTGCTGTCTGTGAGATTTCTGTTGCTGGCTTTTCTACTCATCTGTAGCAGCCAAATTAATTTGTTGTTCTGATTTGATTTTCATTAGCCTTGACAAGAAGATTCCTTCTTGTTGGCATCTCAGAGACAGGCAATGTTTGTCACTCCCTTTATGTCCCTTTCTGGAATTTTTTCTTTCTTTCGACTTTAAAAATACATGGTGCCTCATGTTTGTCACGCTTAAAGGTTGAAAATCTTCCTGTAGCATTAACATTAGGTCAGCAAGACAAGGAATTAATTGTGTTAAAAGTATTATGCATTTCATTGCTGTAAACAGAAGAAATTGAAATAACAAATAAATGACGAGGAGTGACAGTGTAGAATATTTCTCTGTTTAAATAAACAGATGGCTTCTGGAGTACACTATTGACTCTCCTCAAAAAAGTACTAGGAAATTTATTAGGCAAGAAAATTAGGGAGATTTCAATAAGAACAGCAAATGGCATGTCATGTTTCTTGAGTGAAAAGAAGCGATTTTTGTAATAGATGGAGGATATGGGATATAGTAGGGTTTACTCATACACTGAATAATGTAGCTGTCTTGTCTGGTTTTATGTAGTTTGTACATCTGTTTTCTGGTAGACATCTGGACTCACATCTTGAAGCAGACAGCTAACTGACAAAAGAGAGGTGCTATTATTACTTGATTGTAGACATTCTCACAAAAATTACACCAAGCTGGAAGACGTACATGTTTTTACAGACTAAAAATATTACCTAAGACCACTTTCTTCCACAATTCTAGTTTATCATTGCTTTCTTACAGCACTTTGGGAAGAAGGATGTCAATAAATGAAAGCAAAGAAGTCTAAGAGACCAAGGAAACTTTCCTTGCATGTCCCCTTCAGTCTTTTACATCCAGCAGTTCCTCTCTCTCTTCTGAACTCTATGGCAGAGTAAAAAAGCAAAGAAATTAACTCATCAGAAATACCTCCTAGAAATAAACATCACACCTGAAGCCCCAAAATAAAGTCTTATGTATATTATGGTCTTGCAAATAGTGGTCTTTAGCACATCTAGATGGCAACTGCTGCCCAGGAACTGCAGCTCTGCCTGCCCTCCAAACATGCATCTGGAATCGCAGTGCTGACGACCGTCACCAAGCAACATAAAGAGCATGGTGTTCTTAAGTGAAAAAGGACACTTCCTGGTAGTCACACAGCTACTGCTTCTGCTGCTGCAGCACAGACACTGAGAAGAGCTTGACAGAAGCAGTAACCAGCAGCCAAAGTGCAGGGAACTCCAACACAGGGAGATCTTTCCACAGCACTTATCCCATAATGTCTTATCAGGCAACAACCAGCAAGCCAGAATAATTGAAAAGATAACTCAAACCCCAGATATGGCTACTAAATTATTCTGAATCTGGCTTTAAAAAAACAAACAAACAACTTACATACACAAACTTGCCCCCCCAAAAAAAGATTTTCCAATTAATTGTTTTACTAGGTTGTGTGGCAATGGCTAGGTTTGCAAGAAAAGCCAAATGCCCTCATACCATCAGAACAGAGGCACTCAACAGCCTGTCTGGCCTATTCCAATCCTTGCTGTAAAATCTGCTCTATACCTACAGCAGAACAGGACACTGTCTTCTTTGCCCACATTTCTTTTGGCCTTTCTAGATGAATAAGGAAATGCAAAGATTTAACACAAAACTATTTCATTTCTTTTTTTGTGCCTGAAAAATTCAGAAGAAAGTAAAATTTTATCTGAATAAGAAAATCTCCCAAACCCAACAACAATAATGCAAGACTGGCCAAACCACTGATCTTGGCATACAGATTCAGAAGTCTTCACCCAGTCCCAGGCAGCTCTTTGGATCAATAGCTCCTTAAGCAGGTCTCTGGACAGGTAACAAAATCCAGAGCCAAACACTCTGCTCTTAAGGAAACTAGCATAGCTTAATTGAAGTCACTGACATACATTAGTTCAGACCACCAGAGAATCTCGCCTCTAACACTATTGTTCTGCATCACCTTCATGTTTTAAATCCTCTACCAATTTTAATTAATTTGTCCCCCCTAGGCTTACTGGCTCAAAGCTATTTAAATAAAGAGCAGGAATAGGGACTCAAAGAGGAGGCAGATTTTTCACTCCAAGCTCAGCCAGCTTTAACAATTCTAGCTAGGGGAGTTCCAGGGCACTGAGTATTCTCAATACTCTTATGTGTTTGGTTTTACTATCAGGATTCTGTAGTGGATTATGTTTCACGTGGGTATTCTGATGCCTTATCTCAAGCCTTGGACTGACCGAATTTTCACTCTCTTCTCAGCAAACATGGAAGAAGAGGGGGAAAAAAAAAACCAAAAAAACCCAACCCAACAAAAAAGCTAAAAGCGTAAGTGCCAATCTGATAGAAATTCTCTGTGCAGAACTCTGTCTGAAATTACATAGAGAAAGAAAGGACAGCACAACTGTCCTCTGCAGAATAGCAGTACTCATTCTTTATAGTGTATTATACAATCCATACTGCATTGCTAATCTTCAGTGCTCACCTAGGCTCAGGTAACATCTAACTTTTGTCCCATCCAGGCACAAAAACCTCATAACTGAACACACAGGGCATTTTCTGTCAGGTTAATCTGAATGATCTGGGGATATAAATGAAAACCAGAGTGCTGTTTTCATTTCAGGGAGTAGTTTAGAAAGATTTTCTCAGTGCAAGTACTTATTATGTGCCTTCCCTATAATTTGTCACATGTTCAGAGGCCAAACAAATTATCCTGTAATCCAGTGGGAAAGGATCAAAGCTGATTCTTCCTGCCTTATTGCATTTGCTTCCAGAAGTCAGAGAGTATATATCTGTGCTAAGAATACAGAGCAAATGGTCACACAGTAACTCCAGTATAGCTTTAAAGCAGAGATAATCACAGCAGAGTGAAGTTAACATGGATGCTGATTTCTTTGTCAGAGATCGTTTTGAGCAGTGAGTAGCAGGGAGTCCTGATTCCCACATGGATTGCTGGAGCAGCAGGAGAGTGCTCTGGCACAGTGCTGAAAACTTTTCTATATTCATTGTTCTGCTGGGCAGACTGCATAAGAAAAGCTCTCTAACTAATATGGGGTGCAAACCCTTCTCTGTAGGGTGATAATTTGGGGTTTTTTCAATTAAATTAACTTCTGAGGTATCGCTAATTAAGAGAGCAAGTCTTGTGCAAGATCTGCCCATATACATTTCTATTACTAAGATGACTACAGAATAGTTACTGACAAAGGTTCTCTGGTGTAGCTCAGCTAAATTCTTAAAATATAGACATATTGAATTATATTTTGTACGTTTTTGAATACTACTTGCACGTTGTGTCATTTCACAGGCAGAAAGTAGAGTCACATTTTTAACTTCATGTCATTTTCTGACTCCTTTGTTATCTGTCTAGAAGTTTAGGCAGAGAAATGGAAAACAACAAGAACAGTGGAAGTACTGTAATGGTCCTGCCTCATGGCTGGGATGCTGTTCCGATAAATCTTAACCAAACAAGATGACCTAACTCTAAGCGGCTTAGATCTCTATCTGTCTAGCTGTTAAATTTCTCCCCATTCATAGATCAGAACCTGTGCAAATTCCGGAGCATAAAAAGATTTAACATTTAAGGCAGGAGAACCAAGATAATTCTACAGCCATTTTCATGTTTCACTTAAGGATAAAACAAGCTTTCTCTATGCCTCTTTCCACTTCCAAAACACCCTTTTTCTTTTCAATCCAATCAGTCTTCAGCTGTGGTGGAAGACAAGAAAATGAGCCCTCAGGGCACTGCAAGCAGTGTAAAGGTGTGATATGATTTTTAATTGCAGGCAGCTTTTACTTGGAACATTTTCTCCCATTTGGAAAAAGCAGTGCAGAAAGAGTCAGGCTAGAAGATCTCTTCAATTATAAAGCACTCTCCTTTACAGGTAGCACAAGACTGCACAGTCAGGCTTTGCCTGAGGTACTAGGGAAAAGTGGAAGTCTAACATTTTTAAACTGGGGATTCATACCAGTGTGAACAAGAACAACAGAAGCATGCACTACTGAAAAATGTTAACGTAAGCATGCAGCCCTCTCACCTTTTAATTTGCTACAGAACGTAATTAGCAAAGACAATTATGAGAGAATGGCAATTTATTTTATGGATAATTGCATGCATTTCTAGTATGAGGAGATTTAGAATGATACACATAAGTATTAAAGCCATTCAACTAATAAGCTTATTTCTTGAGTATTCAAGGTTTCTTTTCCCACTGAGTTGTCTCAGCTTTGCCAAATGGTATGCAGTGGAAATTCGTACCCATACTTTGGTCACCATGGCATTGCAGTTACAAAAGTCAGAAGTTATCTACAACTACATATCACATTCTACTGCACGACAGGTTTCTGTAAGCAGCAACACAGTTCAGCACATAGCACGTTAACTCAGTCATCTATACAACGGCTCTTTCCCGGTTGCTGAAGAGGAAAATGCAACATGAAACAAGATGCCTCTTTCAGAGTTTATACCATTTAGAAAATTTTTAACCTTCTCGCATGACCAAACCAGTACTGACAACACACCAGTGTTCTAGCTTTTGCTGAGCAGTGTTTACAAAGCATGAAGGCCTGCTCTGCTTTTCACTCTGCCCCCCAGTGAATAGATTGGGGGGTGCAGAATAAATTGGGAGGGACCAACCAGGGCAGATAACACGAACTAAAGAGCTATTCCATCATATTCTGTCATGCTCAGCATTAGAATGGAAAAGAAAGGATTTTAGAGGGGTTAGTCATCTTTTGCTCAAGAACTGGCTGGGCATTGGTCTACACATGGGAAGTGGTGAATGATTGCCTTTTCACTTATTTTGTTGTTTTATTCTCTCTTCTTACACTTATCCATCACTTAAACACATTTTTTTTTGTTTGGGTTTGGTTTTGTTTGTTTTTTTTTTATCTTGCCTCCCAAGTTTTCTTGCTTTTATTTTTCCTTTCCTCTTCTCCTGTCCCACTGCAGAGGGTAGGAGACTTAGGGATGTCAAAGAGTGGGCAGCCTTGTGATGCTTAGCTGCCCACCCAGAGTCCCCCCTTGATATTAAGCATTGGGGGGTGGGGGAGGGGGGAGGAATAAAATAAAATTAAAAAATATGAGAGATGAATGGAATGACCCAAAGGACTGAAACAGGTAGATTTGAAATAAACTGCTAATGTCTAAATATAACGAAAGACCATAGCAATGTTTGGAGCCATAAGTAAAGAAAATACACATGGAGAAAATGCAAAGAAAATTGGAATGACAAATGAGCCAAGGTAGGTTGGTTACTGATGTATTTGGGAGGTAGCTTCTCAGTGTGGTGTTATGATAATAAATAAATAATACTGTATTAAATTTATGCAGTGCCCTTCAGTGATAGATCAAGGTGCTTTTTCCAGGTGAAACACAGACAGCAGCAGCAAAACGCTGCTGGCACATCAATGGTTTTTCAACACTGATGTAAAAATGCCCCAATAGAACAGATTTCAGTTCAAAATCATTTTAAAAAACAAAAGCCAAACCACTGCCATGGGAAATAAACTGAACCTGCTCTTGACAACCTCAAATTAGAATTAAAAAACATACAAGGGTTAAAAAGGCTTGTAGGAGTAACAGCAAAGATCAGAGGTGATCAAAGCAAGGACCAAATGGATGTTTATGCAGCTATGCATGTAATACTGTAATGAACTAATTTAATATAACAGCTTTCATGCTCCAGGTATTTCCTAAGGAATAGATGCAGTAGCCTTAATCCATATTAAATACAATCACAAGGGCTCAGAGTCAGGGAACAGTGTAGCAGAGAGCATAAAAGAACCTGAAACCATACAACATAACAAGTCCATTCTCATCAGCATTTAACTGTTATAAAACATGCCTTGGAGTTCAGAGTCCATGTTCAATCCAAGTGGTTTACTGATGCTAATACATAGTCTTAGCCTCTAGAATTCTTGATTCCACTTGAAAAAAAATAAAATTATAACAACAGAATCCACAATGGTTGACTTAAGCCACACATTTGTAATTAGTCTGCAAAGGCTGGAGACACAAATGGCACCAAAGCCCTTCATTTGTCAAACTACCTCAAATGAAACACATTACACTTGTACAGCTTTCAACTACATAAAAATGTTTTCACCAATACTTTCCATCTATTAATACAGCTATTCCAGTAGAGTTTTGTAATACAAGGTAGATACAACTCTCCAAGATATATCAAAACCTTCAGAAAACATAAACCAATTAATAGATGAAAAGAAAGCAAGTTCATTCTTTGCAGGGTCACCTGCCTCCAACTTGCGATTTTTTTGAAGACCATGAGCTATGTGCCATGAGCTGTCAGCAGGCAATGGCCTGACTGCTTAGGAAGGGAAGATGACTCCTGGAGTGTGCCAGGGCTCTGGCACTCTGGGCAGGATGGATGAGTCTTTCATTTGGTCTCTTTAATACACATCTATTTTATCTGATCACTTTTGACTAGTGCTGCAGTTTTCACTTTATACTTTGACTAGAGAACTCTGATAAATGCAAATCAGATTAAAAAGTGAATGACAAAGGTCACAAGAACAAAAAATGAATTTCAATAAATCAAACAATGTGAAAAAGATATTAAGAACTCTTAATTTCTTCTGATCCCACTAATTTTCCAACAAGTCAAGAATTCAGGAAAAGTGAAATCCCTTAAGCAGTTTTCCTCTCTTCCTATTCTTTCTAGTTTTCAAAACCAGTTATTTTAAACAAAGTAGCTAAGGAAACTGAACCTAAGGGTACACACAGCCTTTTATTATGGTACCTTATTATTCTTTTTACCCTGGATTTATTAAGTATCAGCCAAACAACTGCAACAAATAATTTTCAAAGCTTTCATTACTTATGAACTTAGACTAGGTGGTAAAGCTTAGTCATGTTGTCTGAGAGAACACCCAGCATCATACAACGTAGTTTCTGCCCTTGTACAGGATAACTGAGACATTTGAAGTGGGAGGACAGCAAATGGCTAAGAGGTTTATTTGTAGAAATACCATTCACCGCTAAGATTAAGAAGCTTTGGGGATTTAGAAAAATTGATGAATAATGCACATCACAGATATCAAACAATGGGACTGTACGGATCACGGCAGACCAAACTTAGCAGTTTACTTTCCACAAGTTACCCATTATTGCTTCCTCCCCATGTTGTTATGCCAAGCAGTAAAGATAAAATTAAACCCTTGGCAGAGTAGTTTACATAAAACCACTTTAGATTCCTCAGAAAGATGAATTTCACTTTTTTTAACACAACACGTCACATTTGGCTTACAATTTTACAGCATTATAATAAAGAATAGTCTTTCTTAGGTGAGCTAGAGAACCCCAAAATGAAAAATTTTTTTTTATTCTTTTTCCCCCCCCCAAGTTTCAAACCATTGTAATGCAGACAATTCAAGGGCAATAGACCACACAGATTTTAATACTAATCATCCAAACTGTCTTTGGCCAGGATTTCCTTTTACGCTGTTCCCTGAGCATATCCACTCCAGCACAGTACATTTAGAGATTCTCCACTACTTTACTTTTGACTAGCCCATTTCTGAAGAGCTTAGACTCATTACTAAAAGAGCAGTAGCTGCTAATCCTTAACCATTGCCCAGATGACAGAGATACTCCTCTGTTGCTAGTGAAACAGAATCACACTGGCAGTCTTTTATCAGACCTTCAAGTTTGTCTCATTTCCTTTGAATATGAAAAGCGTCGAAGTTGCCATTCTGCAAGCCCTATTGCATTATCACATGAATCTTATCACCCAACAATTGCATAAAAGGCCGAGTTACGTTTTTTCCTCTATGTCTGATGTGAGCCACTGCTTCCTCTGTACGTGACTTGTGAAAATTCACCTGAAATTTGAAAATTCAAAACCATCGAATACAATAGAAGTACACAAAGCCAAACATTCCACATTCTGGTTTGGATTTATTCCACCCCTTTGAGAACTTAGAGCAGACAATCACTTCCAGCTCCCTCCACAGTCAATGGAGGGAGAGAAGTCCAGAGGGCAACTCAATCCATCAAAGAGCAGACTCGGTCTCTGTTTCCAAGTGGAAATGTCACGCTACTAACAATACTGAGGTGTATTTTTACATAATAATTACCCTCTCTTCACATCAAAATTCCACTGAAAAAAAGTATGCTTCATCAAGTTAATGACAAAAGACTGACAAAATATTGCATAAAATCTGAACTTTGCAGACCTGACCTTTAGCAGGAGGTTAACCCTGTGCATGATGTCTAACATCCTTCAGGAAATTAATTGTTTGCTGAGATTTGACACATAATCACACCATACACTTCGCCCAAGTGACACCCCATAATTCCACAGTAAAAAGGGACTTGGGAGGGATCCACTCAAGCTGAGAATGTTTATTACACCCTACAGGCTTTGCTGGGAAGTCAGAATGGCCCTACCTCCTCACAGAAGATACAGCCCACTGGTTTTCACATTAATGCTACTTTCACGCATTTCCTTCTGCAGAAATCTTACCTGCTGAAGTCGATAGATACCCGGCTGGGTTTTGCCGAAGGCACTAGGTGGCACTGCGTTCTGCCTTTTGCTGCACCGCTCACCCTCAATTTCCTACTATCTGCCCAGGTTTCCCCAACCTATTTTCTTTCGCCAATCCCTGCTTGCACGTTAGCAAAAAAGATTGCACCCAGCATTAGGCTTTGCCACCCATATCTAAGCTTTTTCTGTCCATCGAAATGGCCAGTGTTATTGAACTCAACATCACACTTATTTTCAAAATTATGTTTGCCTGCCTAAAAACATGGCTTTCCTCTAGTTCCATTTAGAATGGAAAACAAAAAGATTGCAGCGCTGATTGCTCCACATCACAACAAAGAAAGCACAAATACACCAGCCCTATATAAAGGCTCACTGGCAGTCTTGTCTTCTAAGCCTGCACCAGGAATGTTATTAGAACACGGGACTGAATGTTAGAACTGTAAATCTACACTTTAGTTATTTGCTTTCACCATGCAGTTTCTGCCTGAAAACTTACACAATCATTCCTGCTGTTTGCTGTTATTGTAATAGTTGGATCAACAGGCCATAAACAAAAAGGTGATGAATACATAACGTGTGTTTATACACAAAAACACAGAGAATAAAGGTTTCTCTCAGAAGAGCTTTTAATCCATTAAAATTCTACTCCACAATGAAACAAGCAGATTAGAAGAAAGCAAGTCTCCTGATTTCCAGCCTACTGCCCTCCCAATTCTCACCAAACACACAGACACACACACTCTTGCAATCTGAGTTCCACATGTATGTGCCCAACACGCTGGTTACCGCATCATTTCCAGGGCCAGAAAGACCAGGCAGAAGTAAAAAACCAACTCTGAAACAGCTATTGCTCAAAATAAATCACTGCCTGAAAGTTGTGCAATGTACCCAGAGAAGTGCAAAACAAATGCTGTTCCTACCTGTGAATCTGTGAGCTGCTGGTTGATCAGAGGAAAGCCACTGGTCCTTTCTCTCAGGTTAGGCCCCTACTCTCTGGTCCATTCCAATTACAGCTAGAATTATATTTCCTGAAGTGTACCTACAGAACACAATAGAAAAAAAAAAATGGTTGCAATAACAGTAAAGACTCCTGAGGTACTATCCAAACTATGTTAATATACCTAAAGTATCTTTGCATACTGATGCCAGTTCTCGAAAAGATCTGCTTGCTTATCACTCCCTAATTTACCTCTTTCAGCATTTCCTGCAGGTTTAATGCTTATCTTTTTTACATATCAATCATAGTTTCAGCAGTTTCAAGTTAGCTGATTTTAGCACTAACAAGCTTCTGAAGCAAATACACACTGAAATCTGGGCATGACAGCCAAAGGAAATTAACCCAAGGAAGCATAAAACAAAATTATATAGTTTACTCATTTTAAGTCAGTCATGAAAGTTCATTCTGGGTGTAAAACATCAGGAAACTTTCAGAACTGAAATTGCTTTCTCAGAGCAACATGTTTTCTGCTGCCATTGTACTGTTTGTTAACTCTGAAAGATGCAAAACCCACTAACACAGCGTAATGGCCAAAAGCATCTTTGTTTTACAGAAACATGACTAGATTACAGCAAGTGTGGCTATTTCTTGGTCATGTAGTGACTATCATACACAAAACAAGTGCTTCTGAAGTGCAAGTTTTGAAATTTCATTTCTGAAGGAGTTAGAGTTCCAAAGAGGAACGACACTTCACAATTCAAGGAAAATATTGGTGTTCATTTTTTCTACTTTGTGACATTGTGAGGAAATTAAAAGCTGTATTACTAATAAATCCTTATCACATTTTAATACCCTATCTATATATAGGGACAGATTTTATGCCTTGAAACAAATGTTTGTTATGTCTGCTGTAGGAACTCCAAGCCATTTAGCACTTGCAATAGCAATGAAAGGGAACATCTACAGTGCAGAAATTTTAAAAATATTCAACCACCCAGTGATTTTCTACACAGGAATCAGAGAACTATAGGAATCCTTTCATGAAAGTCATGGCACCCAGCATTCCTCATTAACAGATTTACCAAATTTCCATTCCTCAATAGGAATATTTTTTGGCACTTCTCTCTCTCGTATAAATTATTCCTAATTAATTAAAATTAAATTCCTAAGATGTGTGAGTTCATTAACTCCTTTAATGAGGAAGAATATTTTGAACCTTATTATTAGACTGTCATCAGTATCTGTTAGACAGTTAAATTAATAAAGTGATTATATTCAAATAACTCAGGCATTTACATTTTATTTTTAACAGTACTTGTCTCTCCTGCTTGCTCTGGGACCGGGGAAATTCTGCTGGTTATACAGAAGCACAGATTGCATGCCTGGGCCTTTAAATGTACTTAGGGGTCAGAATATCTGTGGTCTACGAGAGGTCTACTTCAGGCCTGCTGGAGCCTCAAGGAATGATTCAAGCAAGCAAGGACAATACAGACATGCCTTAAGAATAAAGATATTGTGGTCCCTTTATTGTTAGAAAGCAAAAAGCCTGAAAGAAAAATAGAGAGAATGGACTTTTTGTATCCTTGAAAGCATCAAGATAAAGCGAGAGACAGCAATAATTTGCTCCCGTACTGCACTCTCTGTACACTACTGACAGGCTGTGAATAATATCCATTGGCTAAAAGCAATATACAAGGTGGAACAGGAGCTCCAGATGTCTCCAACTCTTGTGATGAGCCATGGGTGTTTTGTAATGACCTCGTCACGTGTCTTTCTCCAAAGCGATCCTCCGGCTATGCAGTAGCCCTTTAATGCTTTTCTAGGACATTGAATGGGTCGAGGTGTACAGAAGAGACACACCACCTCGGGTCAAAAAGAGAAATGCTACTACTTCGAAAATTCTAAGACAACCAGGTGAAAAAAAAACCCTGGTACCAGTTAAAACATGAATTTATAGATCTTAACTTACAAAATCTAGATCTGGTTTTTAATAACAGGTGTCTGCTTTATACATATCTCTGCAAATTGAAATGTCAGAACCAAGATTTTTGCTGCCAAACGTTATTCGATAGAATAGAAGCATCTTCCTTCCCCCGCCTCCTGGCCACTGAGGGAAAAAAATAATAACTTCTCTTCCTTTTCTTATATGTGCCAAGTCATAAACTTCACAACAATCAATAATAATGAAAAATGAAAAAGACATATCCAGTCCAGCTCCTGCATGCACTGAATGATATTTTAAATTTTGTAATCTTTAAAGCCAAACAAGAAAAACTGCTACTTTTTAAGAGCCTGTAAGATTTACCATAGCCACTTGGAAAGAAACTACGTGAGTGAGATTTGTTGCTCAACAGACAAGTACAAAGGAGGAAAGCGGAAGACTTTTTTTCAATTAAATTAAGAAATTGTTCTGTGTCTCAGGCACTGGTGCCTTCTAGACAAGTGCAGCCGATGAGGAATTTTAAGCACTGCTTCTTCCACGGAGCCCGTTTCAGTTACAGAACTCAGACACGTACAAAGAGGAATTTATCTGGAACAATAGTATTAACACCTGTACACTGTTTAAGTATTTATGCCACATCTTAGTTTTTTCTTTGAGGCTTCAGTTAGCTGCACCATTGAATAGCACAGCAGTTACATTAAGATTCATACCAGAGATAATGATCAAAATTAAGTTACGCACATCAGAGCTGTCAGCATTTGGAAGTAGTATCAGATACTTTGGCTTGAAACAATGTTGTCAATCACTATGAGGATCCATGAGCTTCATAAAAACTCTCTTTTCGTGGAGTAGTGGAGGAATGCCCACAGAGAGCAACCCCACTGGTACCTCTGCCCTATACCCAGCTCTCAAATGAACATTCATCCTAATTTCTATCCCACTGTTCATTTAATCATAGCAAAAAAAAAAATCACAACTGATGTGTGCAGCAGGTTCACAGCCTGAAAAGCCTACTACCAGTGGAGCTGCAATAGAGAAGGGACCACGCAAGCATTGTGTTACCAATTCATTCATAGCACAGGTTATAAATCTAAAAAAGTCCAGTGGGTCTCCCTCTAGTAAACACATCTCAAAACACTTTTGAATTCAGCTAGATGGTAACTAAACAAAGATGAAGTCCACACAAAACTGCAACTCCTCAGGTATTCCAAATGTGGTCCAGATGCAAAGTGTGGCTCCAGAGCTGGGAATCAAACCCCACGGGTAGGCAGGGTGGTTCTTTAGCAAAAAAAAAGCCACTTTCTCATTTTGGAGGACTCTGATTAACATAACATTAACCCCAAGATAAATGCACTTTAAACACTGTCTTGTTCTTCACAGTATAGTCATACATTTGACCAGTAATCCAATTCAGATCTTTACCAAAAATCCACCTACTCACTGTTCTAAAATACAGTATATTCTTCTCCTTGCACTAATGCAAAACTCATTGGTTTAATGGCAGATCCACTCATACGCAGTAAAAAAAGAAACTTGTGTGTTGGCCTATTTCTTTCTCTTCTCCCTGGGAGATGCTATGTTAAATCATTCATCCAATTACTTGTTGGAAACAGAACTAACATACCATTTAATAGGGAGAAAAAGGCAAAACACCATGAGCTGAAATAAGGAGAATTTACTAGAACAACGCAAAAGGAGACAAAAACAGCAGTAGTAACAATAACAGTAATGAAACAATATATGAAGTGAGTGATATAAACCCCACTGAACCACCTAAACCTGCACCAACTGGATGGCTCAGTGCCAGGGATGGCTCCCCTCTGCTGGCCCACTCACCCCCTTATAGTAGTGGAGACGATGGCAGCATGACAGGGAACAGCCCACTGGCTGGTTCAGTTGTCTGTCCTGGCTGTGGCCCCTCCCTAACCGAACCCAACCCCCTATTGGATGTACAGCATTACATCTTTGGTTTCCTCTGGGAAAACCACCAATACTGCGTAGGTTCCAGTTCCCAAATACAGGAATGAAATCTGGTAAACAATCAAATTTAGTGAAATAAAATGGTTTTTTCCCACGAAAGCATTGCAGCAATCCCTGGACAGAGCTGGTATCTTCTGTACTGGCCTTTTAGCTATTAACATTTATTAGCAAACCAGGGGTTTACCAATGGCCTTAATTCAGAGCGAGAAGTCAGTTGGTTTCTGCACACTAAGTGAACTAACTTTTTATTGAAAAACT
Organism: Actenoides lindsayi; assembly: GCA_025331215.1. NCBI lineage: Eukaryota > Metazoa > Chordata > Aves > Coraciiformes > Alcedinidae > Actenoides > Actenoides lindsayi. The sequence continues at coordinate 105,709 of WTSP01003688.1, read as the reverse complement.
GTTAAGTTTAATGATATATTCATCTTTAATTACTCAGTGATTAATATTAAGGATAGGCTCAAATTCTCCAACTTAAAAAGTACAGCATAAGAAATCCATTCTGATTTAAACCAACATTCTATTTCACGAGACTTTTAATGGGAAACTTTAATTTATTGCTTAAAGTAACTATAGTTATTGAATTTACAATGGTATTCCTTGTTCACTTGTAACATACGGTTATGTTCTCATCTTCCTGTGTGCATCAGCTGGTTTTATATTAGAGTTCTAAAACATCTTACATAGAGTTAGTTACTTAGTTACATGCCTGTATCCGATTGTTTTACAACCTTTCCAGTTTCAGGTGCCCTTTCAGTAGCATACTCAAAAATATAATTAAAAAGTCCAAGATACCTAGAAAGAAATCTCTCACTTATTTTTTTAGCGCACTTGTTGCCCTAGTATTGCAGTAACTCATAGTTCCCACTGCATTTGCAACAGGAGAGTGATAAGGCAGTGCTACTGTTTCTCTTTCACAAATTGAGCACTGAGGCACAGAAAGACTGACCACAACATTTTTAAAAAGCTCTTCAGAGCACACATTTCAGCAAATGATACTAAATTATTCTTCAAAACAGTCCGATTTTTTTTCAGGGTCACACAAATATTATAACAGAACAAGGAAATGTGTCTTCACAAGCCTCAAGCTAGTGCCTTGATTTCTGGGCTGAGCTTTGTTCCATAATAAATGTCAAGACAATTTAAGCATGTGCTCTGCTGAATCAACTCACTGAATCAAAATGTAAATCCAGAGTCCTGGAAAACAGGGCCAACTATTTAATTTTTATTATTTAGTAGTACAAAGCAGTAAGAACGGTGATATATTGCATTGAGTTCTGAGGCAAACAGAAAGTTGACAATGCACAAATGAGTAGTCAATTTTCTTTCCTCATCACCCTCCCCCAGAGTTACAGTACTTGCCCTGGATCACACTGTGTCTTACTAAACACCACCTAAAGACGAAGTCATGAGATCAATGTAAAGAATGTAAATCACAACATGATTAAGCAGGACGTCAGGGAGACACTTAAAAGCATGTGTTACACAAGTGTTTCTATGAGAGATGGAGCTTTCAGAAGCAAAACTCAGATGCTTAATTTAGGAAAGCTGGCATTGCCCTGAGGTAATTAAATGAAATTAATTTGTACATACTGGATTTTCAGCACTATGGATATATACCTACTGAAGTAAGCTTCTTTCAATCATTTCATTGAGCATTTACTTGCAGAGTACTGAACTCATCTCTGTTATTATAGAAAACTTTGAGGATTTGTGAACACATTATGTGGGAAATGATTCAAAAAAAACTTACATCAATTGCAGAGGACAACACTAATTTTGGTTTCGAATCTCACAGTGTGCAAATGCTACCATAATGCAGATTCTGTCAGCATAGAAGGCTGATATAGCAATGAAAAATTAACCACTGATCAAACAAAGACTGGTCCATAAAGAGGAGATTTAAGCAAGTGCCAAAGCTGTATGTCATCCCTAATTCCAATAGCTCTTGTCAGCTCTTGACAGCAAATTTAAAACACAAGCTTTCCACTGTGCTATGTTAGAAAGAAAGGACAATGCACAAAATCCAGACAAAAATGTCAGGTTTTGAACTTGTTCAATAGTTTTCTTCCTGAGAAGGAAATGTCCACACACGTTCCCCTTCTGCAGGGCCTGCAGAATAATTTGCTGCCCACTGGATCCAAATTCCAGACACAAGCAAAGGAAAAAACCCTCAGTGAAAAAAAACTAGGACAGCTCTTGCATTTTATTTTTTTTTTTACATTCAAATCCCACACTTCCATTCATTTATGATTAAATTCCAGTTTATATAAATAGCAAATTACAATAAAGTATATTACAATACACTGTAATTTTATTTTCCCACCCCCTCTTGTCCCCCCACCTTGGGGCCTTCAGCTTTTTCCCAGCAGCCCCCACCTGCTTTTGGCCTCCACTTTTTTCCCCAGCCTCCCACCTCATTTTTACCTCCTACCCCGTTTTGGCCTCTCAAACTACAGACATAGCACACAGGAGTGCTCTGTAGTTCTCACTGTTATGCTCTGTACTAGTGTATCAGTGGACAACAGAAAATTACAGTGGCAGCAGCCTACACTCTGACAGGAAACTACACCTTCACTTGCATTGGAAATTTCACAGCTAATGAAAACATCAGGCCACACAGTATGTTTTGTGTTCATTTCTTTTGTGAATCCCTTTGACAACAGAACTCTGCTGATTTTTTCTGCCTCCAGCCTTCTGATACTTTCCTTCAGAGTCTCGCCTTAAGCTAGAGAGCTTTTCTTCTGTAGCAGTTATCAACAGAGGAGAAAACCAGCATATCCTAGTTTTTACAGCGATTTACAATAAATGGAAAATTTGATCAACACAATATCAGCACAAATTAAGCCACAGTAAAAAATATCCCTAAGATTTACAACAGATCCAAACCAATTATCTTTAAAATAAAGGGATTATAAATACACGTTTCAGCAGGCAGGAGATTTAATACAGGAATAAAAGGAAGACGCTGAAGTCTCCTTTTTGGGTTCTGAACTGTATTCCAGAAATGCAAAGTCAAGAGCTACATGACTGTGAATAGAGAATAGTGATTACTTTGCTTAGCAGGAAACAATTATATATCAACAATTACATATCTGCATGACGAGCCATTAACTGGGTAGCAGTCTTGGGTTCAGAAAGATTTTAATGGAACAGCTGCCAGATGATAGGACGGATGCAGAAATATGTATTTTGCCATTTGTTATGTTCATGCCAGGGTGTGCATCTGACCCAAAGACCACCAAAGCACACAGTAATCTGCTCAGTGACTTACGCAGCATTGGTACAGGCTCTAGACAAATTTAAATCTAGATGGGTAACCTCTAGATAGATGCTGCTAAATCCTGTTAAAATAGGTTTAATTAGGCTTAATAAGCTGAATTTGTCCATAATGTGTTAGATTCATTGTGCTGTTCCAGAGTTCACTGTGGTACTGAAGTAGCTTTCTCCTCTGCTTAATGCAATACCATAAACCTTTACTAAGATCATTGTCATCAAAGACATAATGGTTATATATTATTAGACAAAGTCTTCTTTAATGTTAGATTTGGCAAAAGTAGTTTCTAGTGCTTAAGTAAAGAGGTTCAGCCATATATTTCAGCAATGAATTCTTGGCATCAAGCTTTGTTTAAAAATGTTTTTCACTTATTTGCAGTTTCTTTAAATTCATTTGATAAAGTGTTTATTATTCTGTATGCAAAGGGCAATTAAAAGAGCACTTTAGCTGTCTTGTGGGCTATTAAATATAGAGAAACAATGCTATACAGACACCTCTACTCAAATAGTAACCATCTTTGTACAACAATGTTTTAACCTAACAACATCTTCTCTCCAATTTCAATAATTTAACTCCATATTTTAACTTGTCGACATCTCTTCTTCGCTGAGGGCTGCATTAGCTACTACTGGAGTACAACTGCTTCATCATCTTTGTTGTTATCATCTCTGATAGAGCAGGTAATATCTGGCAATGGGCAATATAATGTAAATAACAGGTAACAATACTGCCTTCTGGATGTGATATGAATCACCTATTAATGCTCTGCATACTTCTCTAAACAGAGAAGTAATCTGACAAGCACAAGCAGTCTACAAAGAAAGATCCTATTTTCTTGCCTCCAGAAATTGTCTACAGGGAATGATAATATGGGGTATTGGCTGTACAAGGAAATGTAAGACACGACAAGTGAGAATACACAGCTGATTGCCTTCTGTGCATGAGCAAATGGATGAAGCGTGCAGGAGCATAGAAAAAAAGACACTGCAAGAATGAAAACTGGTGCAGCATTGAGGACATTATTAGTATCCACATACTATTTTTTCAGTGACAAATAAAATCTTGTTAACTCTTATGCAAACCATCTTCTAAGTCACATTTTGAGTGCCTTAGTTTGCAGCTGGAGTCTTCCCAGCCATCACTAAGACTTGTAAACTCTCACAACTCGCCCCGTGTGAAGTCCATCCCTACTCTGTCCCTTTCTTCTTCTCCACTTCTCCCAGGTCTTCAACTACAAAGACCTGTAGTTATAACTTCTCTGGAGTTACGTGCAGCTCTTTCACCATCACTGTAGTTTTCTCTCCCTAGCAATGATCTACAACAATCCTTAGAAATATCTACTCTGTTTTTAGTTTTTTTAGTGAACTAATACTGGAAACACCAGAAATCATGGTCAGTATCGCTGACCTGGTATTTTTGTGTGTAAGTCTAGATTCCTGAGGGGTTTACTGAACAGAGCAGCAGAGCATTTCACAGTTTCCTACTTGTAAGCAGGCTGCCCTGACAGTATTTTATAAATATGCGATCTTTCCTTTGTTTCTAAAACACAGCCCTTCAACACCTACTTAAATCTGTTTACTTCTAGATTTTAAACTTTTTTAAAATTAATTTTTATTTAACATCTCCAGAAATCTCATATCTCCACTCTGCACACATAAACAAGTGGCATTCTACAGCTGTTATTCAAATAAAGCAACTTTGATTTTAATCAACAGAGCTTTATCAGAGACAGTGCTTTGTAAGAATTGTTTGTTAGTATTATAATGTTTAACCTCATAAAAGCTTTAAAATGTAAATTTCTATTCAATTCTATCTAATAAACCTGCAGAAAGGAGCACACTGAAATGAACACACTAATTCTTTAAAAGTTATTTTTGTGCTTTAGGAACTTAGAAGAGATTATATAGTCCAAACAGTGAAGAGTCAGCTCCCAAATCAGTGCCTGACATTCTTTCAAAAGATCTTTATACACAATTTTTGAGCTCTCTTGAAACTCATTCTGTGTTATGTTTAAAAGCATACAGAAACAAGTAATGTAAACCACATTTTATATGCAACCAACTCAGCACTGAAATAAAGACCAGAAAATTGTATTACTATATGCATTAGAAATGATCCTGTTGAAAATGATGCCTCGTATGGAATTCTGAACTGCACAGAAACCAAATGAATAGCTATGTTCTATAAAGTGCATTCTACAGAACACTATAAATTGAACAGCCATATTGGCTTTTATCTCTATTTTATTATCCTTTGTAATTTAATTCTTTACAATATAACATTACAATATATAAAATGTATAATGAATATGTAATGGTT